>BMAO01032127.1:0-43963 GCA_019973975.1 Trichonephila clavata
GTACATTATCTATTTTCTTGTCGATAAAACCAGATTAGTTTTGTAAATTACAAATCAAAAATAGAAATTTAAAGAAAGATCTTATCACTTGGGAAAAAAAAGGGAAAAGAGTTTTATACACGACAAAACCCATGTAACGTCGGGCTAAAATGAGGGAAATGAAACATGTCAGTAAAGGAAAAAAAATGAAAACATTTCAAAAAAGATAATTTTGATCACAATGTAGAAATTCCTCATATTGAGCATACATCCTTACCCAGAAGTGTTGGCATCGAGAGAGAAAAACGAAATTTCCATTGGGATAAAGTAATACTTTTGGAAAAAGCCCATACAACGCCTGGCTAAATGGAGGGAAAACAGACCCATCCGACGATACAAAGACGGGGAACAATTTTGGAAAAAGGGAATTTTAATGATAAAATATAGAAATCACACAAAAACCAGGAAGTAATAATGACATCTCGAGAAGGAAAGAGGAAATTTCTATTGACAAAAAGTTATACACACTCGAAAATGCCCGTGCAGCGTCGGTCACATATACAACAATGACATAAAATGGCACTGAAAATTGATTTCAGGCAAACTGAAAGTTTATGACGTAGCTATTTTGATTTAATTCATTCACAGATTAAAAAGCAAATGCTTTTAACATGTGATTAAAGTGAAATATATCCTTGAAATCACAGTTTTACAATTACATATAATCGATAAAATCCAGTTTTGATTCAAACCTGAATTTTATGACTGATTTATTCACTTTGATTGAAAAATAACTGCTTTTAATATGTAATTCATTTGAAATCTTTTTTTTTTTATTAAAAACACTTTCTAGAACGCGAATATCTGTGGATTTTTTTTAAAATTTGAATACCGGAAAGAGATGAAACTATTTTTTACAGCATATTAGTATATTTTTTATCTATTCCAATGCTTCCACTTTAAATTGAAATGGAATATTGTATAACATCTTTAAAAATTCACGAAATTTTGAAACTTTCTATCTTTGGACTTTTTTATATACATAAAACTGTTTTTTAAAAAAGGCAGTTTTTCGTTTCGAGCAACCGCAAAAATACAAGTAAAATAATTCTAAAAATCTCCACCTTCCAATAATGATTAATGGTGGTAACCTACCACAATTCAAGAATTTGAGAGCTTATGGTGCATGTGCGGAAAGACAACTTTCGGTGAGTTCGTAGGCAAACATATTCCTTGTGTATAAGAAAAAAGGATTAACAAAAGCAGTAGCACATAGTTACATATCTCGAGTAACGCCGGGCCATGCAGCTATATATGGATATTAATTAATATTTTTTTTAAAAATTGAAACAGTATTGTTTCTCTAATGCATTACTTAATTATTAAAAAAATCGTTCAATGACTGTATTCTATTGGATAAAATAAGATTAGGTTCGTAAATTAAACATCGAAAATAGAAATTTGATCTTATTCTTGACTAAAAAAAGAGGGGAAAAGAGTTTTATACTCGAAAAAGCCCGTACGACATCGAGCTAAATGAAGGAAAAGAAATATTCCCGACACGGAAAAAAAGTGAAAGAAATTACAGAAAAAAAGGGAATTTTAATGGCATAAATATAGAAATCTTTCTTCTAGAAGTTCTGGTGTCGAGAGGGAAGGTTGAAATTTCCATGGGGAAAAAGTGATGTACTTGGTAAGATACTGTACAACGCCGGCCTAATCTGATAGGAAACAGACCCGTCATACGGAGCAAAGGGGTGGAAGAAATTTCGAAAATGGTATTTCAATGATATATTAATATGGAAGTCAAAACACATCAAGAAGAGTGCTTACATCAAGACGGAAAGAGGAAATTTTTTAAAGAAAAAATATCTATATACTTGAAGACGCCCGTGCAACGCCGGGCCATGCAGCTAGTATGTAATTATATGTTGTGGAAGTTACAGAGTAGCATAATAACATATGTAATTATATGTTGTTTCGTACACAGAATAAAGTAAGTTACCTTTTAATACTTTGAAGGGAAAAAAAATTTCTTCCAATTCCGTGTATCCATTTTCAGTGTTCTGGAATCCACATGTATGAACTCTGTTTATTATATCCTTTATGGTTGCTACAAATATCATTTTAAACAAGAGAAAATATCTTAAGAAAGCAAAGCAATGACTAAACAGTATAGGCAAGGAAACGGCGAAGACGAACAATCCTATTCAAACGCGTACAAATTTGAGCCGGTTGTTCCTACTATGTGTGACGTCACACATACTTTTCGTTTTAGCACTGAGGCCTTCTATCTAGAAGGTGCTGGTTTCCCGCTGATATGCTGTTTATTCCTTTTGTTGAGAACAGAGCACATTTGAGGTTACAAAAAATGAATGCTGTGCTCGCAAACGTGCATCCTCAAATCTAACTGCGCATTGCTCTGTTGCGTCCATTCTTTGTTTATGCCATTCTTTGTCCGTTTTTCTCGTTTACTGTGCATTTACCTATTGCACTAGTTTCACCTAGCGAGTACAATGACCTAAGTTTGATTTCCTGCAAAGCATTATTTTTATGTACTGAAGTCGATTGACTGCACTTAAAAAAAGAAAAAAATTATAACAAAAACATGTAAAATCTCAAAACATAAAAAAAGGAAAAATCAGGAACCAAAAGAAAGAAAGAAAAAAAATTAATACTATTGAAACATTTAACTTCAAATGTACATCAATCGACAAAGTTCAATGCCAACGCAATGAGAAACAGAATATTTCATTCCATGCAAACAAATCTCTCTGAACACGTTAATTTTACTATATAATTTGAACTCAAATGAAAATTAACTGACAGAGATGAATTCCCGCCAATTGCTCTGAGAAATAAGAGAACCAGTTAAAAAACTAAATAAACAACGGAAAATTTTTAACTAATATAAAATCAAATCTACCCTTGACAGCTTAATGCAATATATAAAAATTAATTACGCTGACTGCTTACGTTCAAAATGTCATTGTTGTTGTTGTTATCGTGTCGTTTCCCAAGGGAAGGAATGAAAGTTGCCAGAGCCTGTGAGACAGGTTGGACTTCTCAACGATAGATGGTGGCACCACCTATCTCCAGCTCCTCAATTTAGGCATGGGGCTGAAGGGGAGGTAAAGCCCCAGCCATCTGAACTCGTGGTTTCTATTGCGACCGCCCACAAGAATTTCGGACCCACTGATTTAATGAGCACGTGCTCCGTGTGTACTCGGTGGCATTTGGTGGCATTGAGCATCGAACCCAGACCCTCCGGTCTGGAGTCTGATGCTCTAACCAATCAGCGACGTGAGCACCATTCGACAACGAAGAAATGTGTGCATTGTTTGCGATCATATATTGAATGCATCCACTTGCTTTCATCTCCAACAGAGTTAGGCAAGAAATACTAACCATACATGACTGAAGATATTTTCAGTCGCATACGCTAGGAAAATTCAAATATAAACATGGATGTTGTAGCATTAGTCTTCAATGAAGTGTTAAGAATGATTGAAGATTTTTGCAATTCACAATTCAATTAGCATTAGCAATTGTTATCAGCAAAGTTAAAGGTCTATCTTTTCTTTTTTCTTTTTTTTTACAGTGGCTTATATCTAGAACCAGACTGCTTCTCACACGGATAATTATTTATTTTGTCGGTACTTGCGTAATAGCATCACCGCAGCCCAATTGCCTTCTTGGTGTCTTAGATTGTTAATGTTCTATATTTGTTGATATTGACGAGGCACTCTTTTATTGCTGGAAATCTATTTATTGCACATCTTGAACCACATAAGCACGCATATTAAAAAGAGAACAGGGGATTGACGACACAGAACACAAACCAAGTTGCAGCCAATTACATGACGAAAGACAAAGACAGAAGAGAGCGGTCTCCAGAAATCTCAGTATTTATAGTAAGTGGGAAGTCATATGATCTATATAGGTGGGTGGACAGATGTAGTTAATTCAAAAGATTGCCGTTAGGCGGCTAGCTATTTTATTATTAAAACGGGGGTCCAGAAGGAATGGACCATAAATAATTATAGGCTAAGAAAGATTAAATTAATGGGGGTTATTACATATCAGTGGCGCGCACAAGGGGTGTGCCCTGGGGGACCGGACAACCCCCCCCCCCGAAGCCCTTGAGTTTTTTTCGATTGATAATCTTACATATATATAACGTAAAATTTAATTAAGTACTTGTAATTAACAATTCATTTCATTAATTAATGCTAATTATTAATTCAAAAATTTATTTTTTACTGTTTTTTGTTTAAAAAAATCGACAAAATCAAAAGAATCAATTGGTGTTGTCTTCAGGTATGATACAAGTTGGGGGACTTTCGATCATGGGCTCCCCCTTTGAAAAAATTTTGTGCGCGCAACTGTTACATATATATATATCTATATATTTAGTTTGCACTAATTTAATTTTTTTCCAGTTGAATGCATTCTAATATATGTTATTTATGATAGTATTTTTGTGAAATGGTTTATAATAATTAATTTTTTTTCGGTTTATCTATTTCAAGTTATTTCACTTATAGTTTCCATAACAGAGACATACTTCTGTTATTACATTTAAGTTATAACTTTTATTTATATTTCCATTCATTTACTTCTATTTACCTTCTTAGCAAATTAATTTCTTCTATTTCTTTAAAGTATTTTTTTTTTTATGAAATCATTCATTACTGTGTCAGGCCAAATAACAATTTAATTAAAGTTACCTATAATGTGAACACTCATTTAAAAATAATTTTTTTTAAATTTATGGAAAGAGCGTCTTGCAATGGTTATACCTTCTTTTAAAATATCATGATTGCTACAAAAAGCAGAATATTATTTCTTTTTAAAAATTGAATCCGTACGAGAAGGATCGGGTCTATTCAAATATGTCTATTCTAATAAGAAACACGAAGCAGCAACAACGACATCTTAAGAGAACTGAGCAATCGTAAGAAAAAGAAAAATACTTTCAACAAAATGCATGGAATTTGGATTGTTTAAAGCAGAGGTTCCCAAACTTTTTAGTATCATAGACAGACCCCTTGCCATGTTTTTTTAGTTTGGAGTAGACCCCTGCTTAATTAATACAGATTTTTTGCAAATTTATCAACTTAAACGTCTTTTTGACAGCTGGTACTACTACTTCTACTTTAAAAGAGTTAAATTTCTAACTGCAATAAAGTAAAGTGTTCAAAATTTAAAAAGCACATGTTAATTAAATAAAAAGTTAATAAATAAAACTGTTAAATAAACAAATTATTTTAACGAGAGGGATAAATCTCTATCACTTCAATATCACAGTTTCAACATTTGGTATCAATCTTGTCTGGTTTAACCTTAAATCTCTCTGTTAATAGTGTCGAGTTTATTTTTATTTTTATTTTTTTTATTTTTTGTGAGTGTTTTCTAGATTGGCAACCATGCTGAAAGTCCTTCACACTAGCAGTGAAACTTATTCGCGAAATTCCATAAGTCGGGACAAATAACAGGTCTGACTTTTTAAAGCCAAAATTGCTGGCATCCGTTTTTAATCTTTAAGTTCTTCGTTAGTGATTATTGCGATCAGTTCTTATTGTAATGTGACATTTTTTGCAAAATGACCACATGAATTCATTGCCTACTGTGGTATTGCCTTAACCACAAAGCGTTCTCAATACTGGTTTCAAAATCTGAATAAAAGGCATTTAAATTTTGAACGTAGGTTAAAAGTTCTGACAGATTGTCTGTGGCAAATCTAGAAAATTCGTGAACTCCAGTATTATACTCTTTAGATTACTCAGTAAAGAAAAGCAGAAATTGTTCCACTTAATAATACAATTTATTCCACTTAATAATAAATTTTTAAAAAAAATTAAAGTCAAGATCTAGTTTAATAAGAGTCAATATCACACAAAGACCCCCCCCCCCCGATTACATCTCATGGACCCCCAAATTAGTTTTTAGCTGACGTAGACCCCTTGGAAGTCGTCATAGACCCCTGGGGTCTATGTAGACCACTTTGGGAATCACTGGTCTAGCCCCTCAAAAGCTAGTTTCCTCCCTGATCATCATCTGCACATATTTTTGCGCATGACGTCAGTTGCCTCGTGGGGTAATGCTATTGCCAGTTTGTTTTGCTGTTAGCACTACTCCTGACTACTTACTGCATTAAAAGCGTGAGATTCCTGATAATTCTAATTTATATTTTCCTGTGGTATAATTATGGATTCCACTCAAAAGCAAGAAAAACGGCCCTTTTCAGGGCCAAATACTTCTGTTTTCTCAGAAGGATTTTTTAATTTTAAATTGAATCAAAATGTGGAAGGAGAAAACGTGTGTGATGCTCCTTGTGATTCTGTTATGATTGCTAATCAATCTTTTATATGTGTGATAATGAGTCTTATTTTGTGTGATAATGAGTCTGTTGTTTTGTGTGGTAATGAGTCTGTTGTTTTGTGTGATAATGAGTGTTGTTTTGTCTGGAAATTCTAATTCTGTGGTAAATGTTAAGGTTGACTGTGCAAATGATTATATATAGTGTGGCTGAGAGTGATTTTGTTTATTTTTGAGTGTTTTGTTGATTTTAAAGTGCAAATATTATGTATATACAGTGGTGGCAAAAAGTCCTGAACACACTCATTTTTTAGCGTAATTTTTGTGTTTGACTTCATTTTTCGTTGTGAAATTATCGCACTATCTTAAATATTCTTATTGATTTTAATGTATTTTTTCATGCTGATTTCAAATTTGTTTGTAGGTTTCATCTGAAGTAAGTAGTTTCACTGATATGTTGAAAAACCCTTGACAAGAAAGCACAAGGTCACTGTAAGAATGAGTGAGTGTGTTTTCCACCAATGAAATGCTCCGTTATTTCAACCAATCAGAGAGCAGTAGCGATAAAGGGTTGAAAGAAAGGTGAACGTGGACATTGTATTGAATGCAGTTGTGTGCTTGTGGAAAATAGTGTATTGAAAGCAATTTGAAGTGCGTTTGTGGAAAATATTGGAATTATGGCTAAATTTTCATATCTGCCTGAGAATAAAAGGTACAAAATAATATATTTGAAGGAAGAAGGTTATTCTCTGCGCCAAATTGCTGCTAAAGTACCATGTGGCCTTTCTACTGTTGTGAGAACTTTGAAAAGATTTTCTGAAACAAATTTTATTGCGGACAGGGGGCGATCAGGACGACCAAGAAAAACATCTTTACGTGAAGACAGGTTATTGCACAGAATTTCACTTTCAAACAAAAAGCTTAATTCCTCGAAAATTTTGAAACAATGGACTTTGACATCAAATGTGAGTGTGTGCCCAAGAACTGTTAGTGGAAGACTGCTGGAAATTGGGTTACGAGGCTGTAAAGCGCGCCCAAAACCATTACTGACTGAATTTCAACGCAAGAGGCGATTGACGTGGGCAAGGGAACATTCATTATGGACTATTAGACTGGGAAAAGGTAATATTTAGTGACGAGAGTCAGTTTTGTATTTCTGGCAACCAAAGTAGTGCCTATGTAAGACGACGCACTCATGAGGAATTCAGCCCACAGTAAAGTACCCGACAAAAGTGATGGTATGGGGTTGCATGTCTTCTCATGGTGTTGGAAGACTTCACATCGTTAGCGGAACAGTGAAAGCCATGGATTACATTGAAATACTACAAAATAAATTGCTACCAACTGCGAGAGATCTTTTTGGGAATCAGTCATGGATTTTTCAGGACGATAACGCCCCTTGTCATCGTGCAAAGGTAGTCCAGAAATGGTTGAAAGACCATACTGTGAATAGAATAAACTGGCCAGGACAGTCTCCTGACCTTAATCCGATAGAGAACTTATGGTTTAAAATTGGTTATGAAATTTCAAAGAAAAAACCTTTAAACAAATGTGAATTAATTGAAGCTTTAATATTTTCCTTCAACCATATTGTCACGAAAGATCTTGTTTTGAAATTGGTGCATTCCATGCCAAAAAGATGTAGAGCCGTAATTAAAGCAAACGGCTGGCCCATAAAATATTGATTTTCGAACATGTAACAACAATGTAATTTTCAAAATGCTTATTAAATATACCGTATTTGTCAATTTTCGTGTAATTTTTCTTTGCATATTATGTTATTCTATATTGTTTTATTCTGCACATATTTAACATTATCGTGTTCAGGCAGCTTTACTACAAAAAAATATTTTAGTCATTAAGAAACTAGTAGTAGATTTGAAATCAGCATAAAAAAATACATTAAAATCAAAAACAATATTTAAGATAGTGCGATAATTTCACAACGAAAAATGAAGTCAAACACAAAAATTACGCTAAAAAATGAGTGTGTTCAGGACTTTTTGCCACCACTGTATATATTTTCTCAATCAATATTTTCATTTTTATACTACATTTATATGAATGTTTTGTGTTCCAAAGTTTTACCTACTAATAATTTTTAATTATTTCTAAAGACTTTCAACTGCTTCGTTTAGAAGGGGAATTAATAATTAGTTTGCATTGCGTACCGTTATTTGTAAAGCTACGCGAATTGCTTTACATAAAAAAATGCAACTAAAAATCAATGGTTGTGTGTGTGTGTGACTGAATTATTGAGTAATATATTATACCTAAATTTATTGAGACTCAGTAATCTATCTGTTTGGCTCAAAAACGCAAGTGTGTCCTCATTTGGCGAATGCACTGGACTCACGGTTGCAACCCTAAGAAGTCAAACAACTCCCCTCGGGGTCTGCCGCCGTCCTTACTCCCTACCCTCACATACTTTTGCGTTCTTGATGTGAAAAGACCTCAATTTCATCGAGTGAAAGTTTTGCTTTACCACGTGGGAATTATAGAAGTCTGTTCATCGAAGGTTAATACGAGGTAAGAAATGTGCAATTTTCTTAAGTGTTTTGCTTTTATATTGTAAGTATAAATTGATGTACACGATTAATGATTTTGAATGTAATATATATAACGCGAAGGGAAAATTGTCTTCAAATTATAACGTGGTTTTTAATTTTTATATAATACCCCAACATATTTATATACATAGAAAGAGATTATCAGTGAATATTAAATTTATATGCATAACATTTTGTTTAAAAAGTTACAAGAGAATACCCACTTTTTTTCATGCATAAACATCATGTTTATCAAATTTTGGTTTATTTTAGCTTGAAAATTTAAAAAATGATTCAATTTGTTTTGTAATTTTTATTTTTTTTCTTTTGCATTGAAAAGTGGGTACACATTTACTGTACGGTCACCCTTGGCGCGATTTTTTTCTTTGGCGATAAACATTTTAATATGGCAACCCCTCATCCAACCCAACAAGAAATTGCTGTCCGACAAGTAATTACAGTAACCCTATATGTCAACGGAATTTAGCCTGGTCAAGAGAGTTTAGCCGCCATTACTTAAGTTTCGTTCAACCACGTTGCATGTGTGCTTTTTTTTTTAATCTTCAGCTCTCGCGTTCTTTTTGTGAAATTTTTGTTATGGCTGCATGGGGAATGTCCGAGGTAAATGCGAGAATGTTTTGTGAGAATGATGTAATGTGGTATGATGAGAATGTTAATTTAAGGTATTTGTTTGGATTAGAAAAGGGAAGGAAAAGTTTGAATTTTGTATGAAAGCGGGTTTCATTGCGAATAGAAATGAGTGTTGTAAATGTGGTAAGGATATGAAATTGGTTGAAAGGCACGATATAAGTGGAGGTGTAAATCTAAGGTAAAAGGACAAATGCATGACGTCAAAAGGAGTGTGAGAAAGGTTTTTTTTTTTTTAATTGAGTCGAATGACATTGAATGAGATTTTAGTTCAGGTTTATTTGTGGGTGAGTCAGAGTAATTTTGATTTTAATATGAAAGAGAGTAAATGTTCTTCTAAGACTCTGTGATTATCGTTTTCAGTGATTTTGCCGCCATTTTTATTGCACAGGCAACATTTTCACTACGCTGTTTTCTTTAAATCTCGTTCGTAGAAGAAGTCGCCACTTTGGCGAGATTTTGAAAAAGTCGCCAAGGGTGACCGTACAGTAAATGTTTACCGAAAAGTGTTCCATCTCTTAATTTCTTATTCTGATTTCGCTATTTTATTTTTAAAAAAAGCGAATATTTGTATATTTTTTGATTTCTCTAAATATATACATTCATTTTTCCTAGTGCAAAGTGTCCGTTATAGCATAATGCAAAATAAGTTTTATCTTTTCCTCTTGAAAGAAAATATGTTTAATGATAAAAGTTTTTGAAATTAAAATGTTAAATTATAAACAGAGGTATCATTGTTTTTCGTGTATTATAAATTTTTGTGAAATATATTTCGAATATTTTTCTCTTTCAAAAAGGATTCCGATCTTCTTTTACTTCAACGGATTCTTTATATTAACGAGATGATGATGTAATAAAAAAATTTTATACAAGTGAAAAAATGCACTGTTTTGAAACTCCAGTAGCAATATTAATTCAATTAAATTTAAAATCGCTTAGAAATATATTCTGAGGTACATACATGTAATAACTTCGATCCATATTAAGTTAAAATTCAAATCCTATTCATGTCTCTAAATCACATAATTCCAATTACGATATTTCGAAACGATTCTCAACTCATTTAACATTGAAAAATTAAAACTTATATTTTGACACATTTAATAGTGAATTCTCATTAAAAAATGATTAGTCATCGAGTTATTGATATATTTATTGGCGAATCCTTGTAAAGGAATATCATAATGGCATTAGGGCTCCGAGATCCCACAGAAAGAACAGTGACCACAAATTTTTGATCATTATCACTTGGAATCACTTTGTTCGCATTTTATAGAAATTTGTGTGTTTAGATGTTTTCTTTCTAATTTTTTTCCAGACGTTTATTCTCCTCACTCAATGCCGAAACGTATCTAGTTAGTGTTATTTCCTCACTGCTTTTTCTATTCATTTTTTGACATTTTATTTCCTTCTCTAAAATTGAGGATAGAGGTATGTTTGTACTTGTTACATTATTTATTTATTTTTTTGCAATAAAATTGTGCTGAAGAGAGGGTAAAGAATTTTTCTAAAATACTTTTCAGTAAATAGAATAATTTAGATCAAGTCACAATAATTATTTCCTTTATTTTAATTATTTTTTTCTTATCTTTAAATTGTTAAAAAAGAATTTCGATGCAATTACATACTGATACATATCACAGCAAATTGTTCTGATCATTATACCACAATTATTAAAATTTATCTATATATATGTAATTAAATTAGATCTAAAATAAAATACCCTATTTACCATTTGACTTGTATTTTCCGTAACATCTTCGAGTTTTAAATTAAACACCCAATTAGATATTCCAAACATAACACCTTTAATCCCAGCTCATTAAATTTAATAGTCTCCATATGTACGCTGCCACTCTCACTTTCGAATAAAAAAGCGGCCACGGTGGCCGAGTGGTCTAGGCATCGGATCATGGCTAGCGTGTCATGAGCTCGATCCTAGTACCACTAAAGATCCGCCGTGTAGGGGCGCGATGCACGTTAAATCTGTCGAGAGCTCAAACGTCCTCCCGTTGGTGTGGTGTGGTAGTTAGGAGAGGGGAGTGCCAGCTCAGGTGTCGTCCGTGTCACTTGACCATGGTTCAAAATTACGCGGACCGTCGCCAAAAGCCCTCGTGTTGCTAATCAGTGCGACGTTAATATTCTCTCACTCTCACTCACTATTCGAATAAAAAAATAGCCTAAAGAGAGTTATTTAGCAGTTCTCGACATAACTATTCAGCCGAATTAAAATCTTCACTTGGTGTGTGTTTCCTCTCTGCGAAAAGTGTGTCGATTGTTCTCTGAATAAAAGTATTTTACAAAAGCTTGATGCTGACTTCAAACATTACAAAAATAAAGGAGAAAAGTTATTCAATCGCTCACTCATCACGATATCCCCTGGATTTTGTGATCTAAAAACTTGAAAATTTTCAGGCATATTTATTTTGTTGAGTTGAGATCCACTAAAAAAGGATTTTGCGGAAATCCTTTTTGGAGCAGAGCAAGTTTTCTCTGTAAAGTGGCCCGGGTGCATGAAAACCCATTGGGTCTCTTAATTTTTTTAAGAAAAAAAATATCAACATGAACGAGAGCTCGTGGCCGGAAGGTAGCGAGTTCGAGTCTTGTGTTGCCACTGAATACCCCCTGTACAGATGGGGGTCGAGGTTCATTGTCTTCATTTTAGTGTGGTGAGGTAGGAAAGGGGACGCTAGCTCAGGTGTCGTCCTCATCACTGGACTGAGGCTCAAAATTAGTAGGTCTGTCAAGATGGCCCTCTTGTTGCACAGTACGGCGTTAATATAGCTCTTTTTTGCTGGTCCAGCTCCAGTCTTATAAGTTACTTCGGTAAATTCAATAAAAGAAATTCATTTATATTTAATATTTTCGTTTCAAAATTTACATATCTAATAATTATTGAAATTGGTTCCTTATGGGAAATATCAAGAATTCAGTCCATTTGGATACTGTTGTTCGTTGTTGCTTTTGGATCATCTTTAATTTCGGTAGATTTCATTTCCCAGTGCAGAAATGAGTTATTCTCATGATCTGTGCGCAAAGCGTTTCATAATTCTATTTCAAGAATTTTTTTATTCTGCTTATATGATTCATTAACCCAGAATCGTATTTACTTAATAATTCAGTTAAAATTTTAAAAAATGTTCACATTATGGGTGTTCCTATTATTTCTTGGGTTTCACAAAGTGAAAGATAATTACATGCTAAAAATAGAATCTTTGAGATAGTAATTTTAGGTTATTGGCTAAGTTTGGAGCTGTGATTTTTTTTTTCTATTTTGCAAAAGCAATGTTTTCTTTTTATATTTAGTGCCAGCAGAATTAGATTGAGTATAGAAGATTGTTTTAAGAATATTATTACAATAAAAAGCAATTTAATTGTTTATTGTTGAATTGTTTTAAATTAAGCAATTCAAAACAATTAAGAATCCCCCCTCCAAAAAGGGACATATTTTAAAAGGAATCTCCTATTATAAAAAATACTCTATATATTTTGCCTCTCTAAATAGTTTGGACCTCTCTATAGAAACTGAACTACGATTTTTGAAACATTCCCAATATTTTCAGGGTAACTATTGATTGAAATAATATCCAATATTTTTCATAAATTTTTCTCAACGTTGATACATTAAAATATTAATTAATCCACATTTAAAATATAGATGAAAGTCGGATATTATGAAATACCATTTAGTTTTCCAAGTATAACATTACTGGTTTTAGATTAAAATCCCCAAAATCCTCATGGATATATACTATAAACGATTGTAAAAAATTATTTCTTGACAAAAAAAAAAAAATATTTTTGTTGAAATAAAAAAATTTAATTTTAAGAATGATAAATGGAGGATATTAATTTAATAGTCTGGTAATGCGGAATAGGTGGTTTAAGTCATTAGAAAACTAACAAACTTTTTTAAGTGTGTGGCTATTCTTAACTATAAAATCTATATTTTTAAGAATACGTGAATGTCATTTCTATTTTAAGTTAGAATTACAACCAGGGTTGGCCATCTCGCGAGATTCATAATTACGTTCAACACTTTCCATTGATGAAAGAATTACAAATTCAAAGTTACATCAATGACAAACAATGCAATGATGCATTAAAACACATTTTTGAAACATCAGAATCAAAAGTAAATTTTTAGAAAACTTTTCCTATTTGAGAGATCTGGCACAAAAAGTTGTGAGTGTTTTTGGATAAAACTTAAAAATATACGAATAATTTTTTTCCCCGAAAATGAAATTTATCAAACATAAGTCGCACTCAAACTTAATGGAAGTCAAAACCTGCAACATCAATTACGATGCCCAAATATAAGCATTGTGATCGACTTGCAAATCTAAGTGAAAGAATTGAGAAACAAATATCTCACAAATTAAATAAACATTATTTGTTCATTATGTTATTATTATTATATAATCATGTTTGAATACGTAAAAAATAAGGAAAATAGCAGCAATAGTTCATTCCGTTTTAAATTTTTCACTCCAGTAAATGTTTGTAATGTGGGTCCAAATCTAATATAAAGATATATATATATATATTTACATGCAGCCCTCGTGACTATAATGTTTTTCGGAAGTAGGCTCCTAAGGTCAATGGACTAAATTCATGTGACGTCACGATCGCATGAAACTGTTTATGTGATTACGCTGTCGTTTGTTTATTACTATCGCTAGGACTATTTTGCTATAGCAGTTTCACATTGTAAAAATGTCTCATTTTTTTCTAAAATGGTTAATCAATGAATAAATGAAAGGATGATTGAGGAAAAAAAATCACATTTTTTCACATACCAGTGCAAAATGTGAGTGTTTTGAAAGCATGTTGAAACGTGAGGGTTATAAACCATCTCCTCACTACCGAAACGATCTCCAATTATGATAAATTTAAAGATTGAAAACAAAAGTTGTTCTATGGAATTGGATACGGGGGGAGTGGTTAGTGTAATGAGTATTAGAAATTTCAGGAAATTTTCAAATAAACAAATTAAACCTACAAATATAGTTTTTAAAACCTATAAAGGGGATTCATTAATACCAATAGGATACGTTACTGTAGGGGTGCAATATAAAAATCAAAAAGTAAACTTGAACTTATACATTGTGAAAGAAAACTTAGATACTATTCTGGGTCGAGAATGGCTCTATAAAATTCATTTAAATTGGCTGGCTATTAAAGCTATTAGAGCAAAAACCGAACAAAATTTAAATAACCTTCTAAGAGAATATAAGGATATTTTCGACGATAAATACCCAAGAATGTTCATGAAGTAAAAAGTTTCTTAGGGTTAGTTAATTTTTACGGGAAATTTTGTGAAAATTTAGCTACTATTGCTAATCCTCTTAATAATTTGACAAAGAAAAATGTTAGATTTTTTTGGTCGAAGGATTGCCAGGTTGGCTTTGAGCAAATAAAGAAGGAAATTTGTTCACCTAAAGTTTTGGTGCATTATGATCCTAGCCTACCCTTAACTTTAGCTAGTGATGCATCTCCAGTTGGTATTGGTTGTGTTCTTTCATACGGTATATCCAGATGGCTCTGTGAACGCCCGATCGCGTTCGCATCAAGAACTTTATCTGGGTCCGAGAAAAAATACTCCCAAATTGATAAAGAAGCTCTTTCAATAGTTTGGGCAGTAAAAAAGTTTTATCTATATTTGAAAGGTAGAAGATTCACTTTGATAACGGATCACAAACCTTTGGTAGCTATTTTTGGATCAAAAAGAGGTTTACCAGTGTTGGCAGCTACCAGACTTTTACATTATGCGCTAATTTTGCAGTCATTTGAGTTTGATATAATATTCCATAAAACGATTGAACACGGAAATGCAGACTTTCTTTCTCGGTTACCTAAAACACCAGAAGAGCTTGAGGTTAAAGATGACATCACAATATTTCAGATGTCACAGATTGAAACATTACCTGTTACTTCTAAGGAAAACGGAGACGGGTAAAGATATAGAGCTGGGTCCACTCTTAAAAGCCTTAAGGGAAGGTAAAGATTTGCAAGGGAGGGAAGCCCAGTATACCATTGAGGATGGTTGTATTATGTACGGACAAAGGGTCTGTATTCCAAGGAAATTTCAGAAGAATGTTCTGGAAGGAATTACATGCTGGACACTTAAGAATAGTAAAAATGAAGGCTATAGCTAGATCGTTTGTCTATTGGAAAAATACAGATAAAGATATTGAAGATGCCGCAAAAAACTGTGTCGATTGTGCTAGATATAAGGCTGATCCCACAAAAGCTAAAGTTCATTACTGGGAGTATCCCAGTATGCCCTGGGAATGTATTCATGTAGATTTTGCTGGACCAATTTTTGAACACATGTTTTTTTCTGATCGTTGACGCTCATTCCAAATGGTTAGAAGTGTATCCTATGATGACAACCACAACCAAGAAAACCATCGAGTGTCTTCGAGATAGTTTTGCAAGATTCAGATTACCTAGGGTACTTATCAGCGATAATGGATCTCAGTTTACATCCTATGAATTTCAGCGATTTATGCAAAGAAATGGAGTTAAGCACAAAACTAGTGCACCTTTCAAACCTTCTAGTAATAGACAAGCAGAACACTATGTTGCTACTTTAAAGCAGTCATTAAGAGCTATGCATAAATATATACGAAGGTACCATACAACAGAAATTAAGTACATTTTTAATGCATTACCGAAAAGCTCCTAATGCAACTACAACACATAGTCCAGCCATGTTATTCCTAAAAAGAGACATTAGAACTAGGATAGATTTACTTTTACCTGAATTGAAAACAATAATTCAGGAAAAATTACGAACAAGATAATTTCGAGATAGGAAATGTGATGTTGGAGATCGAGTGGCTGTGAGAGTTTACAGAGCAGCTAATACTATATGGAAGTTTCGTACTATTGTAAACCAGGATGGCGTGCTCCACTACATCATTCATGTTCAAGGAACCTTGGTGAGACGACATGTTGATCAGATCAGTCCAGCGGGTGATGAAGTGCAAGAAAACATCATCCCAATTATTCACCAGAGATTTCCATTAGCAGAGGTTCGGGAAAACAACTCTGATATTCAGCATGCAGAAACGGCGGAAGATATTTCTAAGGATCCGAACAAGGAATTGGGTTCATCTTCCGTACAAGGAGTGCCATCAACTGATGTTGCGGTTCCAGATCTATCACAGTCTTCAGCTACAGAGACTGACTCCGAGACGAGGAGTCCCAGTTCCAGACAGGCCACTTCCTAGGCGTTCCGGAAGAATCAGGTGACCTCCGGAGAGACTTGTTCTTTAAGGAGGGAGGAGATATGGTATATTTGACTGCAACCAGTTAAAAAATGTTAACGGTGACTGTGTGGAGGATTGGATATAAATACCACGGAACTATGGGAAATGATTCTGTAAATATTAATGGTTGTACTGTCCAGCAAGATAGTCATGATTTCCTTTTTACAAGCGAGTATTTATGAACAATATCAATATTTTTTTTTACTTTGTGGCGAGGGGCTTTTTTTTTCATTCTGGTCCTGGGTGGCAAAACTGCTACAGTCGGCCCTGGTATCCATTATCCAAGGGCCCTGAGTGGCATCCATTATTCAATGGCCCTGAGTGGCTCCTATTTCGAACGCATTTAAAAGTAACGTGTATTGATGTGTATGTATATTAGGCATTTTAATTCAATATTTCTTCAGAAATTATTGTATTCTAAATATAAATACTTTTAATTGTATCTTTGTACTATGATGTCGGTGGTTAAAAAATTAAAAACAAGCCATACAAGTTCCAGGCTATATCAAGCTGAATGGTTTGATAAACATGGTGTGATTGAAAGGAATACGATGGTTATATGTGTAATTTGCAATGAAAAAGTGACTTCACATACATTGTAACGTAAAAAGACATTTTCAAACGTTGCATTCTAATCTCAGCTTGTCAACAGAAAAAGAAAGAAAAACGTATTTTTTTCAAAAGAAAAAAGAGAATTTTTCTCAAAGCAGTGTTTTAAAAAGTGTTTTGAAAGTTTAAAAAAATATTATACATAAATAGAAATTCTAACTTAAAATCACAATATTGACAATCTGTTAATCTCAGTTTACATTGAGTGTCATTTTCTAAAGTTACATTTTTCTACTTTTTTGTTACAATGGAAAAACATGGAATCTGCCCATAAAGGAAAAGGGTACTTATGTACTGGCGTCACCGCAGCAAAATTTGCACCACAATATCAAAATAACAGATTCTTATGTGTCTTATATGGAAAAAAAATCAAATTTTGGATGAAAAAAGTACCACTTTGGCTGCAGTGACTCTAATACGTAAGTATCAAGAAAAGTAGTAACCTTTTTCAATGGAAGAAAATGTAGGTTCTTAGATTTTATTGCACCAATGCCAATGTTCAAAATAACTCGCCAATTTGGCAACGCTGATTTCACATGTGTCGTACCCGTTCTTCACAAAGGTTAAATTTTTAGAAAAATCCAGCTTTTTTTTGCAAACATGATATATTTTAAAGAGGATTGAGCCATTACAGGGCAGTGTATCTAAAAATTGGAAGTTATTATTTTATGAGTGATCATATTGAAATTTTGTTTAACACTTAAGAATGATTTCATATGAAGTATGTAATGTAAGAGGGAAAATTAACATGCTAAAAAGGTAAATAGGAATGAAAATATAAATACAAATTATAACGGAAAAGTGATAATAGTAGTATATTTCTGCTATGGGAACTATGAGTAAAATAACATGAAATATATAAATCAGAAGAAAAAATTAATTATGATAAACCATTTCACTAAACTACTATCATAAATAAAATATTAGGAAGCCTTCAATTGGAAAAAAAATTAAATTAATACAGACTAAAATTTTAAAAAATATCTAAAATAGGCCTATATTATAATAAACTATTAAGTTAAATTCACTGTTGCATTAAATTACATGAGGAATGGATATAATACTATCCAACATCTATATTAGATTCAATATAAAATTTAGATGTAATACATTAGAGAAAAAATTAAATTAGCAAGAACCAAAATAAAAAAACCCATCTAAAACAGATTAAAAAGTGCTATATAAAAAAATAATTATGAACCTAATGAGAGAAATACTAAACCTTGATGATAAAAAATTAATTTTTAAACAATATTTTTTGCAATATTTCGATTAAAAATATTTGTTATTCAGTCATAAAGAACATTGAAATGAGAAAATACAATGATAAATAATTAGTGATCATTGAAACATATCATATATGGACAGCATATGTATAAATTATATGATCTTCATAAAACTAAATAAGGAACATATCAGAAGCAAAATTAAACCTTGATGTCATGAGAAGTAAAATCGCATCAACATTGAATTTTAAAGAAATCCAAAGAGAAATATGAGAAATTTGTATCAAGCTGCATCTTTTTTCCACAAACACTTTTGGATCACAAATGGTATAAATAAATTTATATATTTGAAGATTGTCAGAAGCAAAATTAAGCCATGTGACAAAAAATCTGATCAACATTAATCAGCATCTGAAGCGTTTTCCTGTAATGATGAAAATATGGTATTTCCTGATGAAGGAAAAAAAGCAATAATCTTTTTTTTTCAACCAAAAAAAATTTCATAGAAATGTATACATATGTAACAAATATATACAATGCATATGTATAAAATCTTCAAAAATCTATATGAAGAACCGATTGTCAGAAGGAAAATTAAACCATAATGCAACACAACAAAAATTGCATTAACTCAGAATTTTGAAGTGCAAAAGAAAATTATTTAGTTATGCATTCAATCACATCAATAGTTTCCATGAAGATCTTTTTGATGAATAAAGTTAACCATCTTTTTCCATGAGATCAAAAATAAGTACTTATCGGTTATAAAAACTATGAGGAGAAAAAATAAAATAAGCAGCATTTAGAACATATGCCAAAATCTATTTAATAACATGTTGGAAAATATGTCAGAAAATCTCATACGTAAATAAAAATTCATATTAGTCTTCGTGTTCTTACGTATTAGCATCACTACAACCAAAATGGCACTAAGCAAATCCCAACAAAATGTGACTGATTTTTTTTATATATAAAAACATGTAAGAATCTTTGTTGTTTTAATATCAAGAAGCGATTAGGATTGCACCAAATTGGCTTTGATGATGCTTATATGTATCATAAATTCTAACTTAAATCATGATATTGGCAATCTCATAATCCCAATTAGTTTGAATGGAGTGTCATTTTCTATGGTACTTACATATTATCACAACTTATGTGCGACATTACATGAAATGAAGCATATGGTTGCCAATTTGGCCAGTTATTAATCAAGTTGGCAATTTTTGCAATAATACGTAAGCTGCAAAAAATTTTATTGCTTTTTACCTTTATCGGCAAATTCCATGTTTCATCAATGTAGCAAAATAGTACCAGAATATAGCTACAAAAAGAAAATGTACTGACGTATTATTGCAACAATTGCCAACTTGCATATGTGAGACACTAAAACAGAAAATATAGCATAATTTAAATTAAAAGGTTATAGAAAACAAAAGAAAATTAATCCTTAATTTTGCCAGAAAACCTAAAATATAAAAAATTTAAACGTGAATAAAAAAAAAGTAAATATATAGGAAGTAACCTAGTAAACATCAATTCAAACCGAAAAGCAACCTTAAATAAATAAGCAAAGGTCTGATTTAGATGAAACACCATAAACACCACAGAAAAAAAGGAACATGTCAGAAAATCTTATACGTAATAAAAATCTGTATTCTTGTGTATTAACATCACCGTAGTCAAAATTTGGACCACGGAAATAGTGCTATTTCCCACCAAAATCTTATAATTCTTTCTTTTTAAAAAAAAAAATATATATTTGTTGTTTTGATTTCCAGGAGTGATTTGCATGTCACCAATTTGGCTGTGATGGAAATCAGGATAGTGACAATCCCAATTAGTTTGAAGTGAGTGCCTTTTTCTTTTTGTTATAGGCTGCATTTTTGTACTATTTTACTACATGGAATTACGAAGAAGGCAACCTTTTTCAGACTGAATTGTAATGCTATTAGGATGGAAATAGGCAAGATGTACCGCTATAGTATACTAATATTCAGATGATGATTTAGTTAATAGCTTTTCTTACTTTAGGGTCGACTACCTTCTGTTGTCATGATATGAACATGAAATGAATTGTAGCCCAAGCACAACCGTGATTGATAATACCACCAACATTCAGGTTAGCAAGAATAAGGAAAAACAAACATGTAAAACCAAGGTCCTTGCAACTATTTTGTACCAAAATATGAACAAATGTTTTTCCATTATTGCCTCTAAGAATAACATAAAATTCTAAGAATAACAACATAGAGAAGCAAAATTTTTTTAGATACAGCAAAAAGGTTTGTAGAGTGGAATCAAGCTTTTTTTTATGCTGATAGTACAACTAAGATTAATCAGGAGCATAAAATGAAATAGAACACTTTATGGAAAGTAAATATCTTTAAAAGTGGTTCACAACAATAAAAATAGTAGCTTTAGGCCTTGCAAGATGGGTAGTTGTTCCATTACGCAAACATGCATTATTACAAACCACAAAAGTTTAT
Organism: Trichonephila clavata; assembly: GCA_019973975.1. Taxonomy (NCBI): domain Eukaryota; kingdom Metazoa; phylum Arthropoda; class Arachnida; order Araneae; family Nephilidae; genus Trichonephila; species Trichonephila clavata. The sequence continues at coordinate 21,099 of BMAO01032127.1, forward strand.
AAGAAATAATTATAAACAAACATTATGCACAGTTTCACAAATTTAATACGGTGGATAAACTTAAGTATCACCCACTAACGTTGGTGGTTACAATCTATCTGAAGTTCATATCATGACACAGGTTTTCGGGGCTAAAGTTAAGCTTAGAACTAAATGAAATCGCCTGAATTATCATCACACTCAAACGGTACATATTGCCCAATTCCATCCGTATGGAATGACCATTTAGTCTGAAAAAGTTGTAAAAAAAAACATTATATTTTTTAAGTAGCGAAAAAGATATATAATACGTTGTGAATCAAATACAAAAATCTACTGTTATCAAATTAGTGTTGCCTATCGGAAAAATGAAACTTTAAAAAAAAATTTTTTTTGACAACGATTTTTCCAAAAACAAATGTAATTTCTCCCCAAAGAGTTAAAAAACGAATAAATACAACCATGAATAAATATGTTTAAAATAAAAGGTGCTAAACTCCCCTCCAAAACTGCTCAAAATATTAATTTTCGCAAAGTTAAGACTTGACATGGCTGATGACGTCATATCTCCATTTAGCTGAAAAATCGCATAAAAATTGAATTTTAAAAAAATCTAAAGCACATTTCGAAAAAAACTCTTCGAGGTTAATAGCATAACGACCTATAGCTTCTACATGCCAAGTTTCATACTCCTGAGTTGCGTAATTTGGTCGGGAATAGGTGAAACACACACACACACAAACACTTTCTTTTATATATTAGTATAGATTACAAAGCAGTCTCTCTCTCTCTCTGTAGGACTGATTTATATACTTTTGGTTTTAGGAGATTTATGCTTTAGTACTTTTTTACTAAATTATATTTTCTGGGTAAATACTGTAGATTTGCTTGTCTAATTATAAAATATCTACTTTTATTTCAGAAGTAATATTTTTGCTTGTTTATTATTTTGTTAAAATGCTTTGATGCGATCATAACCCTTTAGCTGACCAAAACATAAAGTTTTGTTCTTCGAATTTTTGCATTTTTATATTAATGTTTTACTTTTTACTCTTATACAGGTAGATGAAATTAAAGTTAAAAAATAATGATTCTAGAAAAATCATAAGACTTCTACATAGATCGAAATACTCATAATTTATTAAAAAAAACCACATTCCCAATGAACTTAAAGGAGGGGGGGGGGACTTTACTTCTAGAAGTATACTAACTTTTTATTTAAAAGTTTGGAATAATACCTGAAATAAATGAGTTCAAAACATAAGAGCATCTCAGGTTTCTTCGAAAAAAAAGGCGGTGCGCGTTGTACGCCGGATCTTATGTTAATTAAGTATTAGTCAAAATATGAAAAATTCTCTAAAGGAGAAGCACATTAGGTCTTCGCACGCGGGCGGCCGACACCCTAGGATCGGCCTGTAAATGGTTTTGCTATATTGGCTATCGAACATGAATTAGCTGAACAAACTGATTTTAAGGTAACTGGGACGTCTGCGAGTAGGAAAAATGAAATTTTTTAGCACCAACTTTAAATGGTTCTCACTTACTTAAATTTAAAGCAAAAAAAAATAAAATTTTCTGTTGAATTTTGTGTATATTTTTGTATTTGTTAATGTAAAAAAATTTCATTTTAAATTACAAATAAATCTGTAAAAGCAATAACTAATCAATAACTATTTTTTTTAATTTTCAAGCATGTTTTTACCTTTAGGTACACTTTGCATAAAATCTACTGCATAAATAGCAATAAAATTTCACGCAGTTTTTGTAAACATAACAATCCATAAAATGAACGAAATGAAATTTTAAAATATAAATTTATAAAAAATTTTAAAAAATAAAATTTAGTGATTTAAATTTTCTTTACATTTTAAGCAGAAATTGTGCTATATCTGAAATTTCTGAATGTTTATTTGAAAACGAATTCATTCACTTTGTTAAAAATTTGTTAATCTTGTAGTATGCAAAATATCAGCACTATAGGTAAAGTAGAATTTGAAGAAAGTGTACCGGAATCACCAAAAAAAAATGCATTTTGAGAAAATTGCAAATGAAGATGTTTTCATCTATGATTTGTAAAATAATATATTTTAATCTATATATATAAAGGAGAAAAGCGACTCACTCACTGACTGACTGACTAATCACGATATCTCCGAAACTATTCAACCTACAGACTTGAAATTTGGTAGACATGTTCCTTTCATGGAGTAGAGATCAGCTAAAAACGGATTTTTTTTTGCGAAATTCGAACTGCAAGGGGCGTTACGGGGGTGTTAAGGGGTATTATAAATAATTGTTTCTATTTTTACACTACTCAACGTACAATCTTGAAATTGGGTCAGCAGATTCCTTTCATAGATTAGAGATCCCCTACAAATTAGATTTTGAGAAAATAGCCCCCCAAGGGGTGGTGAGGGGGAATAAGGGGCGTAAAAGATAAATACTTTCGTTTTTAAAATACTTGACTTATCGGCTTGAAAATTGGTAAGCATAGTTCTTTCATAGAGTTAATATCTGCTCCAAATTAGATTTTGGGAAAACTGACCCCCAAGGGGTGTTGAGGGGGGGAGGTTAAGGGGCGTAAAAGATAAATATTTTCGTTTTTAAAGTATTTGGCCTACTGGCTTGAAAATTGGTAGGCATAGTTCTTTCTTGGAGTTAATATCCGCTACAAAATGGGTTTTGGGAAAATTGTCCCCCAAAGGGTGTTGAGGGGGGAAGGGGAGATATAAGCAATTATTACGAGTTTTAAACAATTAGACGCACAGTCTTGAATTTTGGTAAGCAGGTTCCTCTCATAGTGTAGAGATACGCCACGAAATGGATTTCGTGAAAATAGACCCCCAGGTGGGGTTAGGAGCTTAAGGGGCGTTATAGATAATTACTTTTTCATTTTTAAACTCCTGGAAGCACAGTCTTTAAATATGATACACAGAATCATTTTATGGAGTAAAGATTCAATATATAATGTATTTTGTGAAAATCAACCCCCAGGTGGAGTTGCGGGGTCTCAAGGGGCGCTTAGACTCTCAGTCTTCAAATTTGGTAAGCAGATTCATTTCATAGAGTAGAGATCCGCTACAAAATGGGTTTTGTGAAAACAGATCCCCAAGTGGCGTTGCGGGGGCTCAAGGGGGTTATAGATAATTATTCCCATTTTTAAACTGTTAGACGTACAGTCTTGAAATTTGGTAAGCATATTCCTTTCGTTGAGTACAGATCCGCTATAAAATGGGTCTCGCGAAAATTAAACCCCAAGTTTCATTTCGGGGTATTAAGGGGCGTAATAGATAAATATTTCCGTTTTGAAACTATTCGATCTACCTGCTTGAAAATTTGTAGGCATGTTCCTTTCATGGAATAGAGTTCCTCAAACAAAGAGTAAAACAAAAATCGACACCTAAGGAGGGTTGCAAGGGGTGAAGGGGAGTTATAGGAAAAAAATCCTGTCTTAGAATTGTTAGACCTGTGTACTTAAAATTTGTTAAGCATGTTCCTTTTGTTGAATAGGGATCCACTAAGAATGCATTTGATGGGAATCAACTCCTGGGGAGTAAGGGGTTACTGGAGCGTGTTGACAAAAAGTTTCTTTTTTTCGAACTACAAGAACTATAATAATGGAATTTATTTTACATTTTTCTTTTGTAGAATTTAAATCCGCCAAGAACGGTTTGTGGGAGAATGACTCTCAACGGAATTACGAGGGGGGGGGGGGGTATTGATAGTAAAAATTTTGTTTTTACCCTATTACATTTAGATTTGAAATTTGGCTTCCATGTTTATTTTATGGAGTAGAGATCCACCTAAAATTGGTTTTGCGGAAATCCACTTTGTTATAGGGTTACGAAAGTGTACACATCATTCTATACTCAATTTTAGAGAATATTAGATAATACAAATTAGCAGTTCTGTCCTTTTTTTTATCAAGAGGGTAGAGTTACAAGTAAAAGTATATTTTTCAATACAATAGAATTCTTAATGCTAGGACACAGATATCAATATTTTATATATATAAACAGATATATTTATAAAACATCATGAAATACCCAGCGAAGCGGGAGGGTAACGGCTAGTACAATATAAATCCATACCATTGTTAATTGGATTATTTAGCATAATTTATCAGTTTTTAAATTGAAAGTTTAAAATTCTAGATTCTTTAGAACCTTTTCCTACTTCATCAATACGTGTTACTAACGACTCACATCTTCTTCCATTCAAAATGCCAAAGTTTTATGTCTAGAAGTTTTAATATTTTTTTTACTTCACTTTCAACATCATCATTACAGGATATTATAAATTTTCTTATACATATATTTATTAGAAGAATACACAAAAAAATGTCGTTGATGAATTTACGAAGTTAATTTTATGTTTAATTTAAATGGAACACTGTTTTTAAAAATTATAACAAAATAATATATGTTTTTGTATTCATACATATGAATATTTATTTATTTTAATGTAAAACCAAAAGTATATAATAAACATATAGAGTTATTCATGAGCATTCAAATGTTAACAATAAGCAGTTAGGAAAAACGAAATATCTATTTTTCACGCTGTGTATTTAATTTAGAATAACCCTCAAATCCATTTTTTACTATATCCACTTGATTTATGATTTAAAAACTACACTGAGTATTTATAAAGGCATAACTAGACATAATTAATATTTCAAAAAACAAATTTTTTTTTCAAAATTTTGTAACAAATTGTTTAAACTTTCTGTAATTTTTGCACCAAAAATGCACAATTTTCAATGAATTTGAAGATATTATATAGAAAAATTACATCCTTCAAATAAAAAATTTAGTTTTTTACAATACACTACGGATTTTGAAGAAAGTGTACCTAAATCACAGTTACGTCATATTTATTTACAATTTTAAAATTCAATTTCTTAGCGATATTTTCATCGAATTCTCATAAATAATGCATCCATTGAAGCAGCAAAGTGCCCTCTATTTTTTATAAAGAAAAAAAAAAAATGCAAAATTTAAAGCATCTTCTTGCTCTAGTTACCTTAAAAAATTGATTAGAAAGTTTTCAAAATTGAAGGTCAGGAAAAAAACACTTGTAGCCTTTTGTGTATTTTAATTTCGATTTATTTTTGGGTTTTAGTACATATGTTTTGTTATCCTGTCTCTTTGTTTGCAAATATTATTCAAGTTTATAGGTGTAGATCTATGTAAACAATTTGCCTTTTTAACACTCAAATTATGTACATTTAAAATAAGCTGTCTATATTTGTATGTCAAATGCTAGTGTGTGTTATCTGTTACTTCATATTCCAAAAAAATAAATTTAACAATGGCTTTTCATTAAAAAAAATGCATTCACTATTCCAGTAAATTTTATTGCATTAGATGTACTTGATCCCATGTATTAACCTCCTTTGTAACAGATTTCTTTGGTTTTTTCTTCAGCTAGACTTTGAAAGGTCATTATATATAAATTATATGAGGTTGTGTACATATTGTACTAAAAAGGTGATGTGCTATTTTCTATATAACATGATATATGGGTACTTACATCAAGGGTATGATCATCAGGAGTAAAAATACTTTCATCCACTTGTAGTACTACTGCAGACTCACCACCTGAAAAACATATATTTACTATAAATACTACAACTAACAAATACGATGTTGTGTAGTCATTCATTCATAGCATAATAAAGTTTTCCTCCCTTATGTAAGCCGTAGTGTATTGAACAAATTAAAGTTATGAGAGTTGAATACATTTTTGCCACAAACAACAACTGAGGTACATATTAACATGACGAAGCATTCGTATATTGTGTGGAATTTGAACTCAGGCCCTTAGATAATACCACCAGAGATAAGTGGGCTACCACTTTTTTACCAACTACGCTGCTCGGTTGGAGCTAAAACTTTTCTGAAAAATTGTAAATATTTTGTATATGTAACATTTGTTTTCTGTTCTATATTGTAAAATATTGATAAATGTGTGTGTATATATAGTGTCTCGTGACAAATAAAATCAGATTAATACCAATAGTATAATTATTTTGTTAGATGGAATTGGTAAAGATTCAGTAACATGCTCTGTTTTAGATAAATGTGACTAATGGGGCCTAAGATTCAATTAACAAATTTATTCTTCACAAAAAAAACTGGATTTTTCATTCTAAGATTTTATAGAAATCATGAATTAAGAATAATTATTAGACATTAGAAATTATTTAAATTAATGATTATATACATAATAAACATTCTATTTTAACCAACCAAAGGGTTGATGGAAAATTTTAAATCAAAATGAAAAATAGATTAGGATATTTATATTTGTATGCAATCAAAATATAAATTGAAATTTTAAAATAATACGAGTTTTGAATTCTCATTGTATAACATTTAACAAGCAAAATACATTTTTTAATAATATTACCAACTTTATTTGTACCATGCCCCACTTATTAATAATAAGAATCAGCCCTCAAACTATTGATAGCCACATTTTCAGGCAGCATCACATCAAAAAATTTAAAATGTAGAGCTCAATGTAACAACTAATAATTAATAATGTCAAAGTTGAAAATAGAGATTTGATTTTTGTTAGAAGTATCTATTTCTTATTAATTTTATTTGGTTATTTATTCGATTTGTCTAAGGTACTAAGACCATTATGTGGATCAGTATTTACTTATTATAGATTCATTTACTCAACATTTCATAATGTGATCATTTTGATTTGTATCACAGAGTTCTTTCATATAATAAAACTTACACAAATCACTGTCAGAAAAATCTATTCAGAATAAAACAGAAAATTTAAATTAAAGGCTAAATAAAAATAATAATAAATCCATTTACACTTACCCTGAGTTCCTGATGAAACAGCAGTCTCATACACGTAATCGCAATCGAATCTGCATGGCAATGGCTCGATCAGTGCACCCATTGCAGCCAGCCGTTCATCTAACGATGTACACAGTAAATTAGGGTTCCTCCACCAGTTTTAAATATTTCGACTTTATCAGAGCTTTTTTTTTGAGTCTCCTTTTTCATATTTTTAAATTTATTTTGAAGCTGCTGTCGACTTCGCTTACATAGGCTGGCTGCATTGAAATCTGTAGTCAAGCTATCCCATGCTTCTTCTTTCTTTTTATTGAAAACTGCATTGGTAATTTTGCAGTTTAAAAAATGTTTGTATTTTTCAACAAGATTAACCAATAGCTCCATCTCCTGCACTGAAAAGTTGGTTTTCGACATTGTAGCAAAACAAAACAAGAGAAACAGGAGGGAAAAAAAGGGTAAGTTATAAACGCGTGGGGTTAAAAACAGCTGATCGAATGTTTCGCGCCAAGATACAACGCAAAATGTAAACATATGTCACGTGATTATCAGCGTCCAATCACGACGACTTTAACATCTTGCCCACGCATAACTCGCGGATTCGGTAATCGTCAGTTCGAGAATAAGAAACGAGAATTACCCGAGAGTTACCCTCGAGCGGGGGTTACCTTTTCAATAACTCGCGATTGAGAATACCACCGTTAGGGTTGCAAGCAGAAGGAATTCATTTTTACTTACCCTACCCCCGCTTTTTAAACGAAGCAGGCAGTTCTACGCCTTTTGAAATGATTGAAAATCATTAGTAGGTAAAAACTTTGGAACACAAAATATTCATATAAATGTAATATAAACATGAAAAACAACGATTGAGGAAATTTAATAACATTTGAATGTTAAAATTAATATAAGAACTTTAGAATTATCATGAATTCGAATATTTGAGAAGATTTTTTTTTGGTGCTCATGCACTTTTGAAAACAATATATAAAATGAAAAAAAATAAACTTATGTTTCAGAATTAGTTTACAAGTAATAACACAAAAATATTATTTTATTATATTTTTTTAAAAAATTAAGAGATACATGTTGCTAAAAAAATGGAAAAGAATTTCGACATAATATCGCACGAAATTACTTCGAAGTTTATTGAAGGCTGGTTCAATAAAATTGAGTAGCGAGGATGGTTCTTAACCTAGTACCTCACTGTTTTAACATCCACACCTCAGCACTGAAACATATTTTTCTTCAAAATTGAACTTATCCAACAACATTTTGATCAAATTTGGTACTTTGTTGAAGATCACTTTATTTTATTGAGTGAACGAAGAGAAAAACAAGCCATGAACTTTACACAAACTCTCCAGTTAAATCACAATTACTTTTAAGAAGAAATTAAATGAAATTCTCAATAAACTTTTCTGTCTCCAGAAAGTCTTCATAAGCAACTGAAGCAATTACTAGAGGTCTTTGTATTTACTTCCACTGATAAAACATATGGTATCTTATCTACGCAATCGATGACGAATTCTTTCACTTTTGTTTGCTAAATGAAGCAGAGGGTCACCCTGAGCAAAGTAGGGTGTACGTTTCGTTACATGTGCTATGCGACAATAATTCATCTAGGTATAGATCCAAACTGAGTCCTAACTCATCTGGGAAAGTCACCCTGATTTAAGTCATTTAAATTCCGCCGGACAGACATTAAAGCGGATGAAATAAACATGCGCCATGGAACTTTGTCCTTAGTCAGATTGAATTTGATTTAGAATATTTGGCAATTATTAACTTAAATCTGAAATGAGCATACATAATTGATGTAAATCTAGAAATGATATATGAATTAGTTTAACTCAAATCAGAAATCACCTGAGGATTCTAATCAGGACAAGTGAACAAATATGAATATTAAACTTTTCATGTCGATTCCTTTACAGTGTATTCATTTCCAATTTATCTGACCTTTTAAAGTGGGGGTAAAATCGACTCAGATTTGATTACATGAAACCTAAAGCGTATTTAATAATTACAGACAATCATTGGTTTCAAGCAAACTAAGTAAAACTGGGCACTTTATTTGTTTCTTTCTTTTCTGTTATTGTTAATGTATAGGCATCATCATAGATTTTTCTTTGCAGATAAAAATTAAGTTTTATTTGTAAACTCATTGCGCCACCAGAGGCCTCATGAAATGTATCTTTGCCCCGATGCAGTTCAGGTCCACAGCGCCTTACTGATAGATTTCAAACCTTGCCTCCAGGGTCTTCCCAACTTCTGTGATCACTCAACTTGAATAGTTATTTGTTGTTGCCATTTGTTTCAAATTTTGCCTGATTAAAATGTTGCCAATTTATTTTCTTTAGATAACTTTCATCATTCAACAAGTAAATAATTCGATATCGATTCTTCTGGAATGGTCTACACTTTATCAATGACAAAAATCTAATTTAGCTAGTCATGGTAAGTCTTTCTCAGAGACAGAAAGGTTGTGGAAATTTAATTCGTTCTCTGAAAGAATAATGATTTAACTGGAAGGTAGTACCAAAGTTCAAGCCCATTTCGTTACTCAATAATGAAGAATCTCAATAAAAATGTGATTTGAACATAAAATAACATTGATCAGTCAGAATTTTAAAACTATTAGTCTTAGATTATCAGATGTGGATGTTAGGCAGAACTGATTACTACTTTGAACTTCATATAATTAGGTATAAACAGTTTATGGCCAGCTTTAATAACTTCAAAGAGTTTCTTGCAATGTATATGGAATTCCAGATACTAGTTTTAGTATCTGTATCTTTTTAAAAATTAAATAAAAATTGCTATTTTTGAGGAGAATTAAATAATTAGTTCATTAAACACCATAATTTCTAGCTTAAACGTTGCTTTGCCGAAAGACATTTAAAAATCCGTGGTTTGTGTGAGCTGGAAGTAGCCCAGGCAACTCTTAATAGAATTTGTTGAGATTGATTATCATCTGTTTGACAGAAATGCGACTAGTTCCTCATTTGGCAGATACTGGACTCATAGATCCAGAAAGTCAAACAACTCCTTGCCTGGGTCTCACTGCCGTTCCCTCCTTACCCTCATGCTCTTTGGTTCTTTATTCTTGAAAAGATACATTCCTTACAAGCAAATGTGATGAACACGTGGGAGCCCTGTCAGTATGTTAATCAAAGGTTGTGCAGAAATTAGGTTGTGCAATTGCACAGTATGTGCTTTATATTGAAATATAAGTGTACACAATTAATAGTTTCAACCCCATCCTGCTCTGCTATAACTTTCAGGAAAGTGTCTTGAGATTCTTGATGGTTTATAATACCCCATGTCTTATATCTTAAGAAAGAATGTTGATAGTGAATAATTTTCTATGCATAACATTTTGTAAAGTTACAAGTGGTCACCGGCACTTTTTATTAATAGAACATCATATTTATAATTTGATTTATTTTGCTTAAAATTTAAAAATAGTTCAGAATATGTTTCTAGTTTTATTTTCACTTTGCATAAAACCTCAATCTTTATTTTATATTCTTTTCTTTTAATAACGTTATTTTCGTGGTAAATTGTCTGCCATAATACAAAACTCAGTTTTCTGAAAACATAATTGCAATAATTTTAATTAATGTTAAATTCTCAACTAATTCAAGTTCCTTTTCATATTACATTTTCGTGAAACTCTTTGGGATCATTTCTGCACTGATTTAAAACTTCTTTACTACATCTAAAGTTCCATTATATGTAAGACTAAGTAGTCTGAAATTCTTGTTGTGTCTTCTTTATTCTCGTTTATATTGAAATTAATTTAATAAACGAAATATATACAGAGTACATACATATAATAACTTCGATATATTGACTTCCGTTAATCTATTCTCTTCATCCTGTTCAATACCATATTTCGAAACACTTCTCTTTCATTGTATTAAAATTAAAACTTATATTTTAACAAATTTATGTTAAAAATTAAATGGCTCTATTAATGACCAGTTTGTTGTGAATCGCCTTAAGCTATATAATAACTTTCGTACGCTGTAAAAGTGTTCAAACATATGTCTATAAACTGTCATTAACCTCATTCCTCTCCATACCCTGTGTCTCATCAAAATTTTCTTCCACATTCTCTTACCATCATCTCATCTCTATCAGGATCCAGATCATTCCCTCACATCTGTGTTCTTCAAATTGTTTTGGGACAATTTAGGTTTTATTGAACAGGTGTTTTCTTGGGGTTTTGATGTAACATCTTTCACTCAGTTTGGTAGATGTTGTTGGAGTGTTTGAAGGACGAACCACGTAACAGGAAGTCGGGAATGTTTGGTCAATCCATTCTGGCACTGGAAATTGTCTGCTGTAGATTCGTCTGGTCCGCTCTACTAGCAGGTGAACACTACGCCTGCCCTTTACTAAACTAGTCTTGTAGATATAGAATAAACTTGTGTTTTTACGTTTAAAATATCAAAGTCTCAGGAGCTTGTTGTATGAGATCCCAGAGATGGTCTCATAGCCCCACCATATGCATGGCTATATTACCATATTATTCTTGTAAGCGTGAGCAAAACTCATCATTTCTTTAATAAAATGGCCAAATAGCTCTTGGAATTATTTGAATAATATTTAGTGCTTATGTTTTACTTACTTTGAGTTTATTCCTGTCGCTGTAATATAACTCTTTTGTAGCGTTTAAAATTTCGATTAAAACTTATTAAAGTAAGCATTTATTTTTAATTTTATTTTCTCTATGTTTCTAATTTTAAGCATGCCGCTTGGCGGTCTCTTGCGCTACCTCGTCTGAGAGTCCAACCATGGTAAAACGCCACCTACTTGGCAAATCTTTGGTTTGGTGGTCGCATACACATTCTCAGAATAAGCGGTTAAAAATTAAGATTTCCACCTTGTTTTGTACTTTTACATGCCAAGGGTGGTTCTGCTCTTTTTAAAACTATCACTCTCTTCCCATGATTTTGAGTGGTTTAATTCTCAGTTTGACAAGCTAGATCCATCTTAGAAACACTTCTGAGATGATGAACTCAGCTCAGAATAGACATAATCAAATGTTAACAGTGGTGCTGTTATTGTATATTTTCAACGATTTTAAATACTTTGAAATCACATTATATTATCATAGCACCGTTTTCACCAAATCTATTGTCTAACTCTTCTAAATTGATTAATAAACTCTTTGATACTTTATTCATCATATATTTAATTAAATAAAATTTTCATTAAGGATGAGTATTCGATAGAAAGTGTTCCAGTGTAACAAATTTATTTCATAGGTTAAAGTCATATTCCGTATTTACCATGATAACAAGGTCAGATGTTGTCTTTCATCAAACTACTGGTGGTTTTTATTTTATTTTCATGCCTTAACTTGGGTAAATAGTTTGTGGATTCAACTTATGAGTGTTCTCTGACTGTATAGTCCAATTGAGTGTTAAAATACCAGATCACATATGATGCAATAGAATTTGTTTCTGTTTGATACTGTTGTACGTGGTGCTTTTATCATCTTCGGCATTTCAAGAATAATTTCTTAATTAGAAATAATTTCATTTTCTTGATCTGTGCGCTAGATATTTCCCAATTCATTCACGTATTTTGTATTCTGCTTTCTGAGTATTCTATGGAATGGTGGCTGAAATCATTATTCTTTCAAACTTTTAAACAGCTATTCTTAACTATAAAATGGACATTTTAAGGCCATAGTCAGCTCTACTTTAGAAGTCAGATGCAACCAAGGTATTGTATTGAATTCATAATAGTTCAACACTGATGGCGAAAGACCACAGTAAAGTTCCGTCGTGACATATATTTATTAAACTTTATTTTGAAACATCAGCATCAAAAGCTTTTGAGTTTTATTTCACAAAAACTTTTCCTATTTTGAGATCTGGTACAAAAGCTGTGATTGTTTTATTATAATAAACTATACGAATCTTTTCAGGAAAACAAATTTATCAAACATAAGTCACTGGGGTGAACGAAAACAAACCTGCAACAATGTTAGATACCCAAATACAATGTGGATACAGTTAAGACAAACTGAAGATCCGAGAAACAAATATCTCACTAATTAATAAGCATTATTTGTTCATTGTGACATGTCATTATATGTTGGCCTGAATAAAATAAGAAAATAACAAATAAATTCATTCCGTTTAAATTTCCTCAACAGTATTTGTAATGTGGTTTCAAATCATATAAAGATATATCTTTCTATATATATTGCATACAGCCATCATTGACTATAATGTTTTCAGATAGCTCTAAGGATCCATTCAACATGGCACCTCTGATTCACAGAATTCCTTCAACGGAATGACCGGTGTCAGTTATCAAGTGAGGACTGGTGAAAAAGATGGAGGCAACGAAATTGTTTTGTTTGACAGTGTTTCAAAATAAACGGTTTTTGATCTACAACCAGCAGAACTGCCCTGCGATAAGTGGACCTCATAAATCCGACATACATTATTTTATATTTTATCGTTTAAATGTTGAGGGGATATCTTTGGTTTGATTACTTTGTATTTTAATGCCCAAAATGCTGTCCCATATTCTTCTTGTGGGGTATCATACATAATGCTGTGGGGTGTGTGAAGGAACATTTATAGGCTGAAAAACTCTAAAACATAAAAGATGGCTCGACAATAAATACCAAATAATTGTTTTCATTAGCGCACACAAAAATTTGAAGAGTGGGATATGATTGAAAGCCCACATCGTATGATGCTTCAAAGTTCAATTGATTCTACAGTTTTGAGAACAAAGAAACAAACATTGTTCCCAATATTAGCATGTTTGTAGCCATGAGAATAAGGAAAACAGTGATATTCAATTCTTTAAATTTCCAATAGAAGTAATAAATGGGCACCAATTCTAATACCAAAATACATATATATCCCAACTGTATATATCTTCATGATAGTTGGACATGCATACAATCATGAGTGAAAGACTATAATTGAATTAATTATATAATTGAATTAATTTATAATCTAGTAATTATAGCCAATATTAATTTACCAAATTTGGAACTCTAACAGATTTAGTCTTAAAGAAAACTGCGTTAATTTTAATGGTTCTCTGTAAAAACCAGCCAAAGGGTTTGCCTCAAAGTGGCCCTTCTAGCAATAGTTTGGCGAATTTATATTTGAACTGCAGCTTTATTATTAATAGATATTACATATTTGAATATAGTCTGGCGTAATTATTTTGGTAAAATAATAATTTTAACTTAATGTACTTTTATCTCAATTATTTAAAACTGATTATAATTAATAGTAATCCAGTTAAAACTAGAAAATTACTTGAATTAACCCATCATTTGTATATTAAGAATATAAATTATAGCAATGTTTATGATAAAAGAGATCAATATTAAATTCTTAAAATGTTACTGACAGATTTTATCCATCTATATCATAAATATTTTTGATTATATTTATCGTAATAAGCCTTAGTAGTAAGTTTAAGTATTTAAATTTTAATAATTATTAATTGTATGAAACATGAACACCCTGCTAACTTTGCAAATGCCTAACATTTAAATACTAAATATGTTGTAATTGTACAGTTAATCGATGGGTGCGCCTCAAAGCAAATAAATTAATAAACATATTCATTCAAATTAATTGTATGTAGGTGGTACTTTTATTTTCTATAAATTTTTAAAATAAATTGGTTTTAAATGTATATGGCGTCTTAATGTTATTTTATAAAGCAATAATTTTATGCGTTACTGTTATTGACTATTGTCCGGAAAAGGATTTTGCCCCTCTAAATGGTAAGTCTTAATCTAATTGATTTAGCTTTGATTTAAATACTGGTAATTATTATAGGCTATAATATTATCGTTTATGTGAATAAATTACTATTTTTATTGTTAATAATAGTTAAACTTCTCTCATAACCTTTCCTATGACCCAAGTGTGTAGATTCAAGTGAAGGTTGGCTGTGAAAACAGTTTAAACCTGCAATGTGGGCGGTTTGCTCTCCTTTTCTGTGTACTTTATTCCTATCATGACTACACAATTATCTTGGTTTATAACTATTTTGTGCTGTTTTGTAATATATATAATTAAAATAGTTATACGCTCTGATCTTTAAGTCATCATTGGAATAAAATTGCTCCACAGAATTATAGAGCAAATTACAGCGCGGAACCAGGATTGCGGTTTAAATATTTCGAGATCCTCATCTGGAAGCTCTGCAACCTGGTGGTCAAAGTCCTGCAGTTCAGCTGGCGTGCTATGATTCGAGCCTGACTGCCAAACTCACCCATGTAGGCGACGACACGTTAAAAACTGTAAAAATTCAAACATCTTCACGTGGTATGAGTGCAGAAGTTAGAAGGGATGTTCCAGTTCGTTGTCAATCCGCCACTAACGACCATAGTGCAAAATTATGAGGTCGTCACCAATAGCACTCATGCTCCTTTGTTATGCAGGCGTTAGTAGAGCTTTACTCTAGACATATATTTATTTTAAATTTTGAATCAAAGACAATAATTTTTAATATGTTGTTCAATCAATTTAGTTTCTTGCTTCTGTTTCATTTTAAGCGTTTTATTCTTAAATTTAATAATTAAAAATTAGTTTTGATAATTTCAGTGCAAGTAGTTTATTTTCAATTTTCACTGTAAAAGATTTCATTTTGTGAGCTTTTAGTAGTAATAGTTGCATAAATTGATTTCAGACAATATTTTTACCATGCGTCATCACTTAGTAGCTTTTGCTTGTTTTTCTTATTAAAATCTGTGGTAGAGCCACTTATTGCTCTGAGTTATATTTGAAAGGAGTAGATACTACTGAAAATGATGTATCAAACTCAAACTCAGATGATACTTCGTCAAACTTCTGGATAAAAATATAGATTAAACTGTTTCATGATACACAAACACATATACTAAATATAGGACACATTATATTTTAGTGTAGCAAAAATCAACAATGCTAAACCGCCAATTTTAAAAATTATTGTTACGCCTTAAACTGAATTTCTAACTTTACTTTGTGTTTTGTTTCGACTTTTGTGAAAATATGTTGAATATTGAGCTAATCATCTTTTGTGATAATAAATACAATTAGAATTTTTCAAACCATATTTTGAATTGCTTTCAATCATATTTAAATAAAAGTAGTGTTTTAATGTTAAAGTTGAAAAACAGCATGTAAAAATTAGAGCCATACATGTGTGGTTTTGTTTGTCTACCACAAACTGTAAGTCGTTTCTCGACTTGAAATAGTGCAGTAAGTTAGGTTGAAAGAGGTTTTCTAAGCTAATAGTTATCTTATAGAACTTCCATAGAATAAGATTGATTGCCGGACATACAGTGTACAGTTAATCAAAACAAATTTAGTAAAGGTACCATATTTATAATATTTATAAAAGCAGTTTGCTTTGAAAAAGTCGAGAAAATATATTTTAAAAGCTAGGTTGATGAATAGTAATAAGATATTTTAATGGAATAAAAGCATCAACAGCTGGCCTCTGATAAAGTGTTATGTGATCATATTTATATTCGAAAAGGACTCTAGAGTGGGCTAATTACACAGGCCTAAACTACACAAGTGAACAGGCAAAAATTCATCCACTTAATGCAAACACAGATCAATTGCGATGAAACCACTGTTGAACCTTTGCCTAAAGGCAAAGGTCTGTGTAGAAGTGTAGTCGTTTGCAAGTCATTAATGCACATTCCATTCCTTCGGAAGAAAATAGGAAAGTGGAGAACAGATTTTCTATCGTTAATCACATTCAGTTCGTAAAGAAAAATTAACGCGACATGCAGACATCATTTCCTTTAGAGATTCGCATCTGCTTTTCATATATCCTAAGAATATTTGGAATATTAAAATTATAAACTATAAAACCTTTAAAACTTTTATCAGGTGGTTTTAAAAGCATCAAAATTAAATCAAAATCCAAGGATTATATAAATCAGTAAAATAAATAAATGAAATCCGACATATTTTCTTATCATTTACGGTGTAAAAGTTTATTTCACAGAAGGTTGTAACTTATTTATTCACTTAGGTGATTTAACATTTTGAGCATTAATGGTGGGCGTTCTATGCTATGTTGAAACATCAGATTAACCACTCTATAAGGCCTTTTGTGATGTAAAATAGCTCAATTTATTCTCATGTTGTGCAGGTAACTTTGGTAAATAACATTTCCTGAAATATCCAAGATGAATTACTGTTTAAACATCACCATTTTCATTGACGGTCATTATATGAAACTTTACAGTACAATAACTCTAAAATTGTCATTTTAACTGAAAGGAGGTGTTCAAACAAAATTAAGTATATTAAATATCAATGTACCAGTGTCACATTTTATGCAGTATTAATGATATGTACAATCTTTTATTAAATAACATACTTCTCTTTATGGTTTAACCGTCTTAAATACGTTGATAATTCTTGGCATTTCTTTCCATTTTAGGTCTAATTTCGAAAGGATAAATTGTCGCGATCCTTACACATTCATCATTTTAGCTACCTAACATTTTACTGTCGTTACGTGAATGTGTCTCTCTAAATTTGCAATTGCTATGGTCTTGTTAGGCAACAAAACTTTCACAAATACCTGACCATTCCTCTACATTTGGTCAGTGAGAAGTAGAAGCGTTTGCGAGAAAATACCTTACCACTATCAACAACTCTAATGCACATGAAATTTTCAAACGTCTGCTATCTTTCTCAGTTACAAGTATCAGGTGATGGTGAATATCACTCCTCCCAATAATGAGAAAGCAAATTCTTTTTGTGCAAAAGATATCATATTTCATTTTTGATATCTTCAAGAAAGAAATAGTAACAGATTAAACTCGTTCTCATAAAGACACAAAGTGGTTGCACGACCTACAGACAGATAAGTCTACCCACAGAACACAGCATCATTTCCAGACTGGACTTATAAATGAATAGACAGACAGAAAGACCGCGAAAGCAATAGTGATAACATAGATATCACAGATCATTATGTTAGCATGTAATTGTGTTTTTCAAAGATATGCCTAATTTTAAGAATCTAGACAAGTACTCATGGACTTTTCGAAGATTCTAGTTTTGTTATTATTGCAAAAGTGGGCAATTGGGCGAAATGGGGTGAGATGAGCTGGGAAGAAATATTAAGTAGCAACAGTGAATAGTTTGGTCTTCAGACATATCTTCATTAGAACAAGAAAAAGACTCCAGTACTTGACCATGCTCCCCTTGGTGGATCGATTATAATGATCTACAGTTCTGCCTTTCTATCCTAGACCCGGGTCAACAAGGAACTTTTAGAAATGCCCTCTCAGGCGTGCTACTTGGACTGGCAGAGCACAAAGCTTAGATACCATTAGAATTTTGTGGCTCTATCTATCGAGAAAGAATTGTTGATTTCTTTAGTAATTCTCTTCATAAATATGTTGGATTAGTTGGATATGATTACGTCTCCTATTGTTAAAAACTCTGGGAAAAATACCAGTTGAATTTCATAAATTTATAGAAAGGAGATATATTTAATGCTTTAATTTATTTTGAATATGATGGATGTCGTCTTTCCTCACATGATTATGTGCATTTTAAAATAATATTTTATAACATTTCGTTCAGGAAATGCTGTTTGCTATTTCAAATTATAATGGTTCAATTCTTTGTTTAATATTTAATTTGTAGTATCACAATAAATTTGATGTCTTCAAAATATTAGTAAATGCCACATTTATTTTACCATTAATTTTAACGATAAAATTTTGAATTTACCGTATTGATTAATATGCCATCAGTTATTGAAATAGATATAAATTATGTGCAATGTGATTTTTAATCCTACCTTTTAGGTGTCATTTTTCATCAGCCACAGCTTTGGTATGCCTGACTTTGTGCAACCTAATTTTAAACAGTGCCACAGACTGGACAGTGATGTTATCCTTTTGTGACACTTATAATTTATGAGTTACTGGAATATTTTGAGACTCCACTTTCCTAATAGAACAGAAGTTAAGCCGAAAGAAACACCATAGTTTTCTTTTCTAAGGCTCATATTCAATCCCGGTATTAAGATCTAAAATACCAGGCCTTTATATGACTTGTGCTCGATGTTTCAATCTTTCTGGATATTATCATCAACTCTAGAATCTGTCTGAACCCCACTACATAACAAAGAAACATATCTTTTAAACTGCATTTCAAAATCTTAATTCGACATCATGTGTTTTACATCTTTATAAGTTTCTAGAAAAATTTTGCTTATCATTATAAAATAAATGCTCTTTTCGCATCTTGCATTGATAACTTTAACTTATTTTGAAAGTATTTAAATATTTTATATATTTCTCGTGAAAACGTTTTATCAATCATTTCCAACGGACTAAAAGTTCCATTTCAATGCAGAACTTTTGAAAAGTTATCATAATATTCCTTATAAAAATAACTTTTCATTTTAACTATACTAATATCGAAAACAATTCAGTTTTAGTTCGGTTAATGTAAGGCTTACAGTGGACGGATTCAAATGTAGAAAGTGTCCAAAATGAAAAATTTTTGCTTCAGTTATATCGTATTAAGCCTCTATCAATAGTACTTGGTTTTATACATTTTATGAGTTGAGTGAGTTTCAATTAGTCATATCCATGACCACGCCCAACTGTTTACATTTTCAGCTCTTCATTACTATTATGGCTGTCTTACTTTGACAGGAAAAATTTTATTCTATTAATTAAAGCCTCACTAATTTTTATTTTTAAATAATTAATTTATCCATTCAGGTTGACACTTTGTACAACTCTTATCATTCAATTGAGCATTGTTGATTTCATTGTTCAAACTGTTTTCTTCAGTTGCTAAACCTTATATTTTACAAAACAAGTTCCTTTTCAAGACTAAGCTCCTTTTTCAAAATCATTTAGTGTTTTAAAATTAGTAGTGTGGATCCTTGCTCTCATCGAGATATGAAAACCAAAGACCTTCTACAAAGGAGAGTTGTTGTCTGGCTGTGAAGCTGATGGCGAAATCTCTCGAAACTGTTAATTCAGAAAAACGGTTTATATTACTGAAAGGATCCATAATTATCATTGACCATCTTCCCAACTGGGCAAGGTGTGCACCCACTGAGCTGTGTTTTCTGAACCATTGCAAAAGTTCCCTTGCCTAGGCTCTTCTTCAACTGTTGCCCTTGTTATAAAACAACCTCAATCATGGATGTTAAAATTGAGCTTTATGTAGAATGTGCCGTAAAACCTAACAAGTGTGTATTCCAAGTTTCAGGGTCAAAATTCATGTCTCAGCAGCTTAGCTGGTGGTGCCTTCTATCCATAGGCAGAGGGCATACTGCTTTGACACTATCTGTCTCAACAGCAGCCATTGGACGAAAAACCGTTTACCAAAATCACGTACAACTTATCGGTTAAAATGAAAGTGAAAGAAAAATGCTCGAGAATGTCATCAGGGCTAAGCTCACATAAGACAGTTCTTCTCAAAATATCAGAAATCAGTGGTAGTCATAGGTAAATTTTGTAAAAGCGAAAGTTTCCCGTAACTGGGATCAAGACTCATCATCCCACCTGATGTAGTGGACTTTGTTCTTGAGCTTTAGTGTCAAATGCTATCCATAGGCCTGTTACTGAGATATGGGAGCCGATAGTGCGGAATTTCTGACTGGCAAAGGACATATGGATTGAGTGTGACAAAGATTTCGATGGAGTTGATCTCAGACCCATGGAGATCCTTTTCCTAAAGTGTAGAGCCAGTCAGCCATTGATTGCAAATGTGATTCAGTTTCCATATAGTGATGGTGACTCAACTTTTCAATTTTGTGAAGAAATGAGTATAGTTCTGAGGTAAAAATCAAAGGAAAGTGCTTAGATCATGTTGCCGAAGAGAACTGGTGATTACGCAACAAAGTAAAGAGTGGAAGGTGAAGGGTGGCTCTTGTTGGGCATGAAAAGCGAGAGCTGCAGGATAAAATATATGGGGTACAGTACACAGAAAAGCTACTAAAGATAATCTTCCTAATGACAAAACTTCTCATGCAGCCCTGATGCATTATAAATCAACTTGTGAGAAACCCCACATAGTGAAATTAGTCTGAGGGAATCATCATGGTGTTTTCTCAAGAGCAATAATGAGGTGCAGAAACCCAGATTCACATAGTTCAGCCGAACTTTGCTTGTCACAACAAAGTGGTTGAAAAATTATGCCTGTTTGCAACGTTTAGCTTCAGACACCGACAAAGATAAACTGAGCTGAGCAGGGTAATGAAGAGTCCATGGCTGCATTTGCAGCGAAAATGCCCAAAGAATTCATTATCCCAAAGGCAGAAATAGCAGTTGGATGCAGATCAGCACAAATTTGAGCCGTAAAATCCGCCAGATAAAGGGACTCAAACCTGTGAAGTAAGGTTTTCTTGAAATGTGCTGAAAGACCAGGATAAGCGACGCATTTCTTTCAGCATTTCTGAAAGAGAAAAGGAAAGAAACCTATAAAGTCGCAACTTCTCAATGCCGGTGCTTTAATTTTCCAGCGATGGTTTTCTTTTATATGAATTGGACACATTACTGTTTTGCATTTACCATTTAATTGTGTTAAAATGCTATTTTACTCATTATCGATTAACAGAATATATAATTTATTATCTGGTTGATATATTCTATAATTTACTTTATAGATATTATGAAAGTTCAACTATTTTCAATTTTATACTATATATACCACCATGCTAATACTGACTGTTTTCAATAAATATTAAGAATCTTTATTTATATTTATATGCACCTATCCTTATATATGATGTGGTGTTTTCAATTTATACTTATATATCTTTAATTTTTAAAAATCAGAGTGGCCTCTTACAAATCAAAGCGTTGTTTCTCTAAAAACAGGCCTCAAAACTGTTTTGAGATTGTAATTTAATCTATTGAAATACTTTTCATTTTACTTAGATTTATGAAATATAATATAACCCATCGATTGAGATAAAAATAACTCGTGAATACATTCGCTAAAATTTACTTCATTATTAATGAAAGTTCTAACTTATAGTACTATCACTCTTTTACATGTCGATCTTGACTATTACAATATTACTTATATTCTTACTTATATTTATGATATTAGATATTTTATATTTCCAATTTATATTTTATATCTTCATTTTTATAAAAGCTACAGGTATTTTCCTTTAAATAAAAGCTGTTTTTCTCAAAATCAAAATTGCCTCAGATTAAATTCAAAATGTTCCAGCGTTGCAATTTTTGTCCAATTATGTTTTCAAACTTTCAGTATTTCTTCTAATATTAATTATAAAAAGCTTCTTGAATTGTATGTGGTGGTGAAAAGAAGAAATTAAGTTTTTATATAAGTCATTAAATTCTTGAAAATTTCTTATAAAATTTAGTTTACCATCTTTGTAATTATATAAAA
Organism: Trichonephila clavata; assembly: GCA_019973975.1. Taxonomy (NCBI): domain Eukaryota; kingdom Metazoa; phylum Arthropoda; class Arachnida; order Araneae; family Nephilidae; genus Trichonephila; species Trichonephila clavata. The sequence goes on from BMAO01032127.1 coordinate 43,312, forward strand.
CATTAACTACATGCATGAATTTCTAAAATTGCTTAAAGTTAAATCGGTTCAAAATATGAAATTTTAAAAATCAAAACATGGGACGTTTTGAAATTTTAAATTATTATTAAATTTTTAAGGGTATTCTTAAAACTTCTTTCATTTTTCTCTAAATTTTATGGTTTTAATTTATAACTTAAATACTGGTCAAAATTTGAACATGTGTATAATAAATTTAAAAATTTTACTGTCCACTGTATTAAACAACTTGTTCAACTTTCATATACATGCAAAATTTTTCGTTCAAATGTATGGGTTTATTTCATTATAAAAATGAGGGTTTGTGTAGAGCTCTGAAAAGTTATTCAATCAATTTCTAGAATAGGTCAGACACGTGAGCACTAAGGTAAAGCAATGTTTGTTGATAGATTCTTACAACTTCCAAACCCATTCCTCCTGTTTTCAGGAACAGGGTCTTTTAAACCCTTATTGAGCAGTTCAGGCTGCCATTCTGGAAATGTGTTAGTTTGAAACCTATTCAATCAACACAGAGCATGCAGAATTTGGGTTGAAATTTGGCATAGTTGCGATAGTGTGAAATACCCAAAACATTTAGATGGTTAATTTCTTTAAATTTGTTTCAACATCTAAAATACTGGGGCCCTACTTTGCT
>BMAO01032128.1:0-72518 GCA_019973975.1 Trichonephila clavata
TCTCTACTCTTTAATAAAATTAAAACCTAATTCACAGTGTAACTACAATAGTGATCCATGACAGGCAAAATGCCGATAATTAGTAGCGCAAAATCAGCATCAAGGCTCAAAAAGCATATACTTTATCACGTTAATATCCTCGATTGCTGCTTAAATGAAGCATTAATTCACAAATGAAATCCCAAATAATCTTAAAATATGATATATCTGAATAAATTCAGAATTTATTTTATTAATTTTGATTTCATATGAGGGTAATTGTATAATCTTTTTTACAATTAAAATGTCCAATGTATTAATTATATATATGTAATTCATTACAAATTTTACAATGCCTGTAGTCATTATTATACATTTAATTTAAATGGACCGCAATGTGCACATTAACCCGTTCAGGACTATGATGACACATATGTGATCAAGCGTTTCATCTTGCAGGGCCCAAGATATTATATATGGAATCACACTTTCACTGCTCTGAGGCCGATGATCACACCAGTGTGATTTTAATTTGGAATATTTTTATACATTAATTTTTGCATGGCAACTAGATGGTGGTTAAAGTCCGTTTTTTTTTCTAATAATGTTTCACAACACTTTGAGCTTTTAATATGTTCTTTGGATCCGAATTTTTTAATTAGATCCGGGATATTTATGAATGTAAGCAACCGCACATGTTTAGCTCTTTCGAGAGAATCGGGCCTTAAATGTTCGTGATTTATTACGCTCTGGATTTCTCTTTATATTTTGACTAAGTTGGAAAAAGATGGAAATCTTATTAGTTTATATATTGGACATCAGACATTCATAATAACAGTTTCAGTATTTATTTTATTTTTTGGTTCGTATTAACAACAATAATTTTTATACTCAAAAACATTTAAAAAGCAGATCTTCATTGAACAAACACAAGGACTCTTTTTTTATTGCTATCTGAACCAGGGTTGCCATAATCATAAGAAAAGAAAATATAATACTGATGTGATATTAAGAAAGTTATGAAAAATATAAGGATTAATTAAAATGAAAGAAGATATATTGGGTGTTATTTAAAAGATTTGTAACTCAGTTCAAACCACAACAAGTTTATATGAGAGTAAGTTTATTGTTTGGAATTTGCCAGATAATATTTTGTAAGTTTTGCGTCTATTTTATTTTAATCATCATGGCCAAATAGGTGAAAAGAGTACTTTTTTTTTATTTAAATGAAAACATTTTCTTTAAAAAAATATAGCGAAAATATTTGTATGGTATATTCATATATTATCAATGATAGAGCAAATTGTAAATTGTAGCGTATGTGATTGCATTAACGATTTAATATGAATTTTGAAATGAAATTAGGCTTAGCAGTGAAGTTCTCCCGGTCACGTGTGTGCGTATTCTCTCGGGACATGCGGGCGTTGGAGAAATGTTTCTTTCTCTTTTCGCTGGTCCTGAAGTGGTTAATCAACTCCAGTCTTATAATTTTTTTTAAAAAAAATTATGCATATTTACAAAGAAAGTAGTTAAAAAGAAACATTGTTAGTATATATAAGCCTTTTTCACAAAATAATTTTAAACTTATTTATTCATTCTAAATTTAAATTGTATAGTGTTAAAAAGTAAGGTCTCAGGTGTAAAATTACTCATCCAAAGGGACTTTTAAATATTAAAACTAGCAAAATTATAAGGATAGTTATAATTTTAATATGCTTTAAACAATTCATGTTTTCTATCTATAATTGAAATTTTTTTTAAAAAATATAATTTACGCCAACTGTTTAAAAAAATTGTTTTAACTGTGTATGTTAAATAAAATGCATTACAATTAAGGCGATATGGTACCATCTTCACATTTTTTTTATTTTAATATTTGATATTTGGTTTTAATTGTATTTCATAAAGGTTAATATTTGATAATAATTCCACACAAAAAACTTTAATTTGTTGCAAAATGTTTGTAAAATTTAAATTTTTTTAGCTTTTTTAAACATTTCTTAAATCCCTAAGGCTTTTTAAATATGTCTCTTTTCTTTCAAAGAATTTTTCCAACTTTCTTATAATACACTACATAAAACTGTGCATGCGGTTTTTTCTGCTGCTGATCTTTGATTTTTTATTAATTTTTTTATAGTTAAATTTCCAAAAATTCCTCAAAAACACATAATTTTGATTTTGAAATTTTATAGAAAAAGTACTACACATGTTAGAGCTAATTCCATGCACAGTTTTACATAACATACATTTCAGAACATGTATAAAAATTTCAAACCCATACTTCAATTATTAAAAAAGCTTTAGGGTTTTGAATAACAGTATATGTACAAAAATTCAACATGGAGAAATATGAGTTTGAAGTTTTCATTCCATGTATAGCATGATATAATATTCATCGAATAGTCTGAAACTTTTACAAAATGTTAATTAGCTTATTTAAAACTACTTACCATTAAAAATTGCACAAATGTAGATCAATTAAACAGTATACTGTCATAATGAATATAAAGAAAAAAACGAATGAAAGATCAAAATTTCATAAAACTTTATCTTAATAATTATAAAAAAAATAAATACACACACTTAAGAGCTAATTCCATGCTCAGAGCTAATGCACAAGTACAAAAGATGTTTATGCCTTTATTTTTCATTTCCTTGATTTTAAAAGCCTTCGCATGTTAAATATTGTACACGAATAAAAGCAAAATCAAATAACAATTTATAGGTAAAATACATCGAAATCTAAGAACTGTACATATGCATTTGTTTAAATAAATATTTTAAAATATTTTAATAATAAAACTGTTGAATCTTGCACACATGGGATATATATATATCACCAAAAACAAATATATAAAAATGGGAGAGTTTTTCAATTCTTGCGAATTAGATTTTTAATTATCTGAGTTATCAAAATGAGATTTAGTGTTTGTGTTTTGGGAGAATCCGTTTTGAAGTTTTAATTTCATTCATAATAATATCATAAAAAGCACGCACAACTTTTAAATCTTGACTAAATCCATTTGATCTTGTGTAAATAATTCACAAACGAGAATTTTTGCATGAATTGCACAATTCTTTCTTAAAATAATTTATTACTGCATATATAATGTCAATCTCATTGATGTGCATTAGAAAAATAATTAATTCATTTTTTATCAGGCTTTTTCTAGCAGATAATCTGAAATGTAGGCGTGGTAGTTGTTGTTTAGCATCAAATATTGCTCCATTACATAATGAAAAATGCAGGTAAAGCTTTCAAATTTTGCAGGCATATTATTAAAGATTCGGGTTATCAAATAATCTAATAAAATTTTTTCAACAGTTTAATGATTTTTAGGGTACTATATCGCGTTAATCTTAAAAAATATATATAAAAGTTGCAAATGTGTTACAATTTTTAAAAATGATTTGCAAAGAAATTAAAACGTAAAATAATTAGTATAACATATACAAAACTAAAAATATAAGAAATTAAAATATACATTTTTCGATTCTAGATGTAGTTGCATTCTAAAATTGTACACCCATTAAAATTACTCCATTTTACTCCATTATCCCCGGAGCCTTTTCTGGAAAAACCAATAAGCTTCTTTGAAGGCCAGTGAACTTTGCTAGTACTTCTACAAACTGCTGAGCTAAAAGGCTTCTTGAAAATATTCGAAAACAAGAAAAACTAATCTTTTGTTTAAATAAAACAAAAAAAGCAGTAATAACTTCTTAAAAAGTATTCCTGGGACTCATAAAGTTAGATATATAGACGAAATAAATTCATGTGAGATTCAGGTATTTTTTAAAACATATGATTTTGAAAGTATTATTTTTATTATTTCATATTATTTTTATTCATAATACATTTTTCCTAATGAAAAAAAGTTCTAAATTTTAATACATTAAAGCTCCAAATTATTGTCTATAACAAATATAATATCGAGATAATTAATCTTGAATATTTGCACACAATTACGGTGTCGTTATAGGATAGATTATAACTCTTATTTAATGTACTGTATTCGTCCAAAAATCTCAACACACACACATATTTCTTAACAAACCTCTCTTCTTCAATGCGGGTCAGTGCACGTCCTCATTTATTAAAATTTTATTCCAAAATTACCAAAGGCATTTTTACATTGATTTTATAAAATTATTATATGAAAATGTATTCATTTTTAAAAATTTTACTTTATATAATTCATATTGCGACTTTCCTTAACCCTTTGCGCACTAGACTACACTCTCTAGTATCCTTAGAAATCCCAGATTTCTGGGGATACTGACCTTGATGCTACGACATAAATTTCACTTTTGATTTTAACTCTGACTACGGTGCACGTTCTTTCATGTTTCGTTTTAATTTATAAAACATAAAGTCTGTACAATTATTTTTTGGTTTATTTTTACTTTTTCTTGCCAAAATGGCTTTTTCATTGGACTTTAACGAAATAGATGCTGAATGAAAATATTTGCTGTAAATCAATGAACCCGACAGTAACTTCTATACGAATGTATTTATTTGTGATGAAGAAGGTGAACAAAAATGTACTTATGTAACGCATGTGGAAAATCCTTTTGTTCCAAGAAACATTTCAAGCAATTTTCCCAAAATCCGTAATTTTAAAGAATCCCATTAAAAGAAAATATAACTTATAACCTTTCATGTGCTGGTTACTCACTATACACCTACATAATCCATGCATCCATATGAGGTTACAATGGGATTTCACTCTATATTTAGCATGTATCCACTTGTGGTTATATGGTGCTCATGGAGTTAAGTAAATTGTCTTGTATAAAATTTCCAGCTACATTTATTTAGTTAAAAATTAAGATCCCTGAAATACAGTTTTTAATAATTTTTATTGGAAAGGATTCACTTATAAACAATGGCATGTACCTTTGAATTGTAAACATGATCATGCTTCAAAGTTTAAAACTACGAGAGATGTTCTAAAAGTAAGTTTTGTCATTTTTAATGTGTAACATCTTTCCTCTCGATTGCTGGAGATTTGTGGGAGTGATTTCGTCAAAAGGTACGGAAATGCGTAACAGGAAGTTCGGGAAGCACGCGCTATTCAGTGAAGTTCTGTTTTATCTCCCTCCCCATCCCCACCCCCTGTGGTCTAGGCCGTGGGATCTTTGTTTTTGTTTTCTCACTTTAGGATCAGAGAAGAAGCTAAGTCCTTTAGGCAGAGACGTGGTTAGACAATGACGAACGTGCTTCGATACCTGACTTCGATTGCTGCGCACAATTTAAACGACCGGGCCACAGAGCAGCTGGTGTTGCGATCTATCGCAAACAGAACACCTCACTTGTTGTGGCTCCTCATATGGATATTACTTATCGTCAAACAAGGGGACTGGGTATTGTTAGTCAAGATATTGGGGGCATAAGTGCGGCAAAATGCTTATTTGAAAATGGACAAACAGTGATTTCGGTAGTCGTATACATTTCTCCGAATCAAACGGTCCAAAAAAATTAAAGATTTCCTGCATTTTTATACTTTTACCATATACCGAAGGTTGTTCTGCTCTTTTTTAAAAAACTATCACTTGCTTCCCATGATTTTGAGTGGTGATTTTAAAGTTAACTTCAGTTTGCTAGAAGCCGAACCACTCATAGCTTTTTTGAATGATGAACTCAAGCTCGAAATGAACACAAATCGAAATGTTTCGACAGCTAATAATGGTACTGTTATTGACGCTATTTTTCAACGGTTTTTAAATACTTTGGAAACACAAGTATGTGTGTGATGTTTTATTTATCATAAATTATCCTTACCGCTCTTCTCCCAATTGAACAAGAATAATTATTTTTGATAAAAAATATTGCATTACTCCTTGTGTTAATTAAATAAAATTTTCATTAAAGATATAATTATTCCATAGAAAATTATTTCCAATCATACTCGATTCATTTTTTTCAGGATTTAAGTTGCTATTGCGAATTTACCACGATAACATGTCAGATGTTACACATCGTATGCGACTACTGTAAGGCTCATTTTTTTAAAAATGTTTATACACGATAATTTTATTTATAGGAAAATATACACCGTGACAACTTGAACTATTTGCGATACACTCTCTTTCCTATATAGTCACCATTGACATAGAAACTTTTGTCGTATGTGCAATCAATTTGAAAAACTATTCTTGCTATATTCTGTGTCCAGCGATCCAAGGTACTGTTGTATCTCGGAGATACAACACGCGCTGATGTGTGTATATTCGTGCATGTGAAAAGACGCACGCTTTTATCTACATCCTACATACTCTGACTTTCTTCACTGAATTTGGAACAAAGATGACCAATCATTTTACGAGACATGAACTCTTCACCATGCATGGACTTTAGATGCTCATGAATGATGCCTACATGACTAGTTCCACGTGTTAATTATTTTCAGATGATAACAAGCAATTCCACTGATAGCCATGCTGTCAGCATGCGTCAGTCTGTCATCATGATATGTATTTGAACCACAGTTTTCTGCTCCGCTCTCTTATTTGGGTGCCAGTGCATGTCTCAGTGCTATTATGTTGACACTACTTCCATTATTGAACCAGCAATGGATGCGATTTCTTATGGAGACTGTTTCACCTGGTGTACCATCTTATCTTTCAAAAAGACAAATAAAACTTACTCTTTCAGTTTAATAGTTTACCCCTCTCTATCACATGTTAATGTTAATAAATTCCATTTATTTCAAAGAATTACTAGGGATGTGCACACGTTTTGGAATAAATTGAATAAAAATTATCTTAAAAATTTGCAACAACATAGCTATTAGATGTTTTCTAAGCAGAATGTTAAATGTGACGATATGGTGTTAATAAAGAAGTACAATTTGCTTCCATTCAAAATGTATCTTAGGTCGCATAACTGAGGTTCATGAAGAGAAATAAAACCATTTGGTTGTTGATGTTGAAACTAGATCAGAAATACTCAAGAGAATCCATTTCCAAGTTATGCATGCTACATTTGGAAACATAATAATGTGTTCCAATCAAACAATTTTTGTATTTTGTTGTGTGTTTGATGTATTATTTTATGTTTCTTTTACATAGTGGATTTAGATAAGAGTCTGGAATGTATTCGCAATGCAAGGCAGGGCGGCATGTCTGAGTTTGCGCAGTAAGACCGAGTTAATGCGGGATGGCATCGACAAGGAGAAATAAAAGACAAGTTGCTGTTAGTTGAAAATTCAGTATTTGTCTGGTCTTTGCGGGTTTCACCTCATTGCCATCCCCCAAAGGAAAGCTTTTGCCTGACCTGTGTGGTTTCTCCCCATTCTTACCCCTCAACGGAAAGTGTTTATCTGGATATTGCGATTTCACCCCATTTCTTCCCGTAGCGCAGTTCTTCTGAATCTTTCAATATTTGCGACCCAATATTAAACCATAATTTTCATCGTGTCCCCACCCTCCTTCCTTACAATAACAATATTTTGAATTCAATTATACTATACATTGGCACTAAAGCTGCAATACGAATTTAAACTATTAATTGTCATCGACGAATATATACGTCTCTCTCACCCAAGGCATTAATTGCCCCAGACGTATTTATACATCTTTCCGAAATACGATCTTATCTGTACACTGCTATCTATAAAATTATTCCGATGACTTTGAAATGAAATAAAAGGACCTTCACAGTGTTTGGGAAGGATTTACTTATTTCAGATGATTTGCTTATGTATTCCTTTTCTTAACCCCGACCAATGCATCACATTAGCGTGGAAAATTTTGGCATTGGAGAGAAAATCACGTAACTTTTTATCTACAGTTAAGGGATTAATTATAAAACGTACAAATTTTCAAGATAGGTGTTAATTTTTGCTTTTAATTTTATATATGACAAGGCTGTGGGGTCTCTGATAATTATTAAACTTGTTCGTAATTTAGTACTGTTAAATTAATTATAAAATGCAATTGCGCAGTACTGATATATTTATAAGTGTATTAAATCATTGCAAATGTGTATTTTTTTTAGTATGTCAAAATGTATTTTATTTGTTTACTTTCAGTAAATTAATAATTTTGTAAGTAATTTTTTTGCTTACGTTTTATCAATATGCTCGCCCAACCTCGAATAGTTATCATGCCCCCTAAGGGGGCCCTCCACACAGTTTCAGAAACGCTGCCATAGCGGAATTTTAAATTGTGAAGGATCTTTTATCTATGTGTAAATTTCAATAAACTGTTTTGTTACAATACGTTCCATCGTTCATATAAGGTACATTCAGTACACTTAATTTCCGAACAACCCTCGTGTATCTTTAATAGCTATCCTGTGATTTGAAAGAGCAACATTTACAAGCAATCAATCAGTCATTCGATTTACAAAGCCCTTTAGTTATTTACATTCTCTGAATAATTACAGTGTTTTTACACTCCTAAGGTGTTTCAGTGATCTTTCCTGTCAAAACTCATGGAGTTTGCCGTTTTTCGTACCCAAGGTGACGCATTCAGGAATGAACAAACGATATTCCTCTGTTTTTGATCACTTTCATTATCATACCTTATTTCATTTTCTTTATTTTTTATATAAGCAGATTTTTTTCTAAAGCATACGTACATTTTGGAATTCTTATAGTGAAACTTCATCGAACCTCATCCTTTTGATCTGTTAAAACCAACCATTTTAGTTTTCTCCTGATGGATAATTAACTCACCAAAGGTTTAGATTCTCCCTCGGTCGATCTCTGATACACACTGTAAGGACATTTGCTACTTCTTCGATGCATACTGATGATACCCATGCAAAAATTCACAAGAAAGAACAATTCCAATACTTTAAAACGATATTCTATGTTCCTTTCACTTGTTGATCACGCTACAGGCACACTGTGCCTCTGTGCTATAAAATTTCTTCGAATCAATTAAAATTTCAAAATAACATTTTAATATTTTTTACACAAATAAAACTAATTAAATTTTTAAAAATTTATTTTGAAATTTTGCACATTTAGTTGATAAACACAATAAAATGAATTCGGTGTACAAATTTAATTATTATTAGTAATCCTAAATTTTTGTAGAAATATCTTATGAAAAATAGCTATAAAAATATAATTATTTAATTACTAAAAAGCTTCATTACTTAGTTTAAAATTCAATTTGATAAACATGAATTTTAAGAAATGAAGTTAGGTATTTCATGAATTGAAAGATAAATTATGCAAAACGGTGTACAATCCGAATTAAATTTTTTAAATTTTGTTGACACTAGATTCAACATGAATATTATAGTTATATTTATAATATGATCATTCAAACTATGTAAGTTTTCAACCGCATGCGGAAACATTTCAGGTAATTATGTGCAGATTTCAATCGCTTCCGGCTATCTAGTTAATTACATATTCAATTTCAGTTAATATATTCCAAACTCACCTATGTTATTAATGCAATTTAAACACGCATTAAATAAATTAAATTTGATAGTGTGGCAATTTCACAGCATGTTTCAAATAAGAATTCAAACCGCAACTCTCATATTTTCCTTTAAATGGCTTTGAAATATGCTAATACAAATGCAATTGACCTATTTTTCGTTGCTTAAGCAGGTTGCTTTATGCAAAATGTAAGAATGGGCTTTTGTCCGATGCACTTTTCAAAGGCAAAAAGAGAAACGAAATTGTGGCAACAAATGTAACGTGAAAAGTTCCATTGAATAGCGGGGGAAAAGCTTTCAAACATAATAAAATGGTAACCTGCAGCTTTTTACTGCTAGAAAACATGCTTAAAAAGTTAAACATGTTATACATTAATTTTGCAGAAAGCTCATATTTTATATGCGGCCTTCTATTTAATAATACTATATGTGAATAGAAATACTCTTTCAAAATCTGTCATGTTTTCTTGTTGTCGAAAAACTTTTTGAGAATTTCGAAAAAATGCTTCGCAGAATTGATTAACATCTACCATTTTCATTAAAGGAAAGTTTTTTCATTCGAAGAAATTTATCATTGATATTTTAAATAAATGGATAAAATCAGAGGCAAATAAAGTTATTTTAGAAGTAAATTTTGAAAAGCATCTTCTTTTTTTCATTTAGTATTTCATAGAGAACAGTTCTTAATATTTAAAGGGAAAAATAATTTTGAATAGAATTATTTATATTTATCTTTCAAATTAAAAAAAATAGCTAATATAGAAGTTACTAGAAGAAAACTTGCTCATTATATAGTGAACCAGTTTCGTCAATTCAAATAATATCACCAAATGCTGTCATCATTATTATTATTGTGACTAAACATGCGCAGGAACGATTTCTACTTTTGGCTGCATATCGCGGTATTTGGCGACGTCTTTTTATGTAATAAATTTGGTCGTCGATATAGCACTCAAGTATCGAAGAAATTTGCTTAACTATTTGCTCAATTCTATTGTCAATTATGAAAATAAAAATTGAAAAGCGAAAACAAAATATAAGATTTATAAATTTGAATTCATAACTAAGTATATTTACGAGTAAACATGAATATTGTTATGGTGTTTCAATTGTATAAACAATGCACAAACTTTAGAAACAAAATAGAATAAAAAAATATGTGTTTTGACAAAATTTTGCCATTCCAAATTGTTCCGATAAATTAAGTTATTTTAATCTCAATTCAGAATGTAAAACCATATAAATAGGTTACATTTTTTGTAAAATTTAAAGAGAGTTAAGTTAACAGAACAATGAGATCCAAAACAGAAAATTAATTAAATTTGTTGTAAGATTTTTTTTTAAAGTAATTTTTCCTGCAAATGTAAAAGTTAAATGTGAATGGTAGTTGAACTGAACATGAAAAATGAATAGATAATGATTTCAAAAGAAAGTTTATTCTTTAATACGGCATTAAAAGTGATTCAGTAATTGCATTTAAAGGAAGAGCGAAACTTTATAAATTAAATATACGGCCTTTTAACTTTCTTAATAGTTCTTGACAGTTGGGACTCGAGTTTTTATTAAAGGGAACACTCTCAAATAGGATTATGAAGAAGTGGGTGGAAAAATAAAATAAAAAAATGCATGAACAAATATTTTCAGCCTAGAGAAAGGAGTTTTTGAAGCCTCCAGATACTCCGAAACTGAAATGAATTAAAAATGAGACAAATGTAGTTGAAAAAAATTAAGTCCGTTTCCGTTGTTCAAAGAAAGATCAAGATGGCTATTTTTACTTTGGGAAAAGAAGTGGTATTTTGTTCTATGAAGTTTGCATTTAAACAATTGACCTTTGAAATCTATACTTTACTTTCAAGAAATCAGTTTTTTCCCCCATTTAAAAAGTAATTTAACGAAATAGAGAATAAAATTTTCTTCAGAATAATAATCCATTATTTTAAATATAACATATGGAAAAAATTGCAGGAGAGCATGAATTGGCATTTTAGTTTTTTTCTTGGTGTTTTCAATATTCACATGTATTTATTGGATATGTGTAAACACATAAAAAACTACAAAGTTATGAAAAGAAAGAGAAAATCTACAAAATTCTTAAAATTTAACGATGATATATTTAGATTTTTCTAAGATTATTTAAAATTTAAATCATAATAATAATAATTTTAATATTTATATTTTAATATATATACATTTTGTTTTCATAACTGAAATATCAAAAACAATAGAATTGCTTTCCTTTTTATTTAACGCAAAAATGAATTCCACAAAAAACTATAAAAAGTAATTTTTGTGTAAGTTTTTTTTTTGAATTCGAATTTAAATGTATTTTTAATCATTCATTGTTTGAATAAAAAAAATTAAGTATTAATTAAGTTTCAACTTCGAATAAGATGTATATATATGTGTTGTAACGGTTTCTATTTCGTGATTCTGACTAATTCTGTAAGGATTTTCTTTGGATGACGTTATAGGAAAATAAATCCTCGTTCTATAAAGGAGCCAAGATTTAAATCAATGAAGGTTAAAATCAAGTGGCGAGGATAATTGGATATGGTGATTGTTGCTTATTTTCATATGAAGATTAAGTTATAAGTAAATAGTTAAATCGCCTAAGAGTGCAAGTATAGCAAGAAAATATATTAAACTAACAGTTACTGCTCCATCATAATAAAAGCCACTGTAAAATACATTTGATTTGCGAAACAAAAATAATTTTGTCAAAAAGTGATAGGAAAATCCAAAAGAGAATAATTTCTCTTACTAAACTTTGGACCTCAGGTGGCCAAAATTACCAGATAAGAATAGAGTTAAGAAAAGCAGAAAAAAGTTTTTCAGTTTTTCATACATTAGAAGAAAATGAAAGAATGAGTGAATATTGTTATACCGCAACGATTTTTCAAACATTTCTTTTTTCTGACCCAATTTATTTCTATTTTGTAAGAGACTATACATCAAAATAACTTCCTAAAAATGCAAAAAGGCAATAATTTAGCCAAAGATGGTACTTTTTATGTGTATTTCTTTGATGTAAAATGACTCAATAATTTAAGCTTGTTGATTAATATAAGAAATATTATGCATATAAAAAATATTTGATATTTTTTCAAGCCTGCAAAGGATCATTTTTCCTGCTCTGCTCCATAATGAGCTTTAAGAGATTAAGAAGGTGAAAGACTAGAACATTTTTTTTCAAAATTATTTTCATGTTATCATTATTTTTTCTAAAATCATTAAGGGGTATTTCTTTTTAAAAAAAGCTTTCAAAGCTTAGGCTAAACGACAAGCGTACAATTCTAGCCCTTCGCCGCGATGAATTTCGTGGACCTTGATCTGATGTTACTGTCGATCAGGTGGCATAAGCAACAACAACATATATAAATCATCAAGAAAATGTGAGATTAGCTTTTACTTATGTTTTATTAAGTATATTGTTCATTGTGGTGTGTGTGAAGGAAAATGTTAAGAGGACGAGTAATGTAAAAAGTTTTAAATAAGCTTTTAATCTGACTATTATTCACTTTCAAAAAATAAAATCATTGAAAGAACTGTTCTTAGAACTGTTTTCATAAAAAAGTTTTCGTTATAAGAAAATAAACATTGAAAACCTAAAAGTTTTATTTGAGTTTTAGTTCTAATATGATTTTGTTGGAATAACTTCTAACATAATAAATGTCATTGAAGAATGAAATGAATAGCGAAATAATAAAAAAGGAGAAAAAATAATGTTTTTGTTTCAGAAGTACTGTCTCTGAAAAAGTTTTGACAACGGCTCAAAAGAAACATCTATGGAAAAGTTTGTCTAAGTGTTTTCAATGGAAGAAATCACTATCAATCATTTGTTTGGTAGAAGACAGTGGATCCATAGTACATTTTTATTCTTTTTTAAAGACAAACAACATCGGATTTTATATATAAAGAGAAAAACGGATTACTTATCTCTAGAGAATTTCGTAACATTTTACAAAGAAATCAAATGCTCGTAATATGTATTATTTTAAAGCATTATATTCCATTTTTGTCCGGATAAACGTTCAATTGCTTAAAGATCTATTTTAGAAAGGAATTTCAAAATGTTAAATTTAAAAAAAGTTACATTACTTATTTTAAACATATGCGGAACATACGATTTCAAACACACTCTGACGAGAAAGTTACAGTTCAAAAAAAACTAAAAAACACCCTTTTATACCTAATCGAACTGAATTGTAACTTAATCTTTTAGTCGCCAAATCTGGAAATGGGATCTGAAATTATTCGCCAGATGCGGGATGGGATCTGAAAATGGGAAATCGTTGATCCTGATAAGGACAATGGAACAAAATTATTAAATTATTGTATTGTCATTGGTCCTGGACAAGTGGGCAAAATGTCGAATTAATCTGACTTTTTAAAGTGGGTAAAAATTGAGTTCAAAGATTCCATTACATGCAAGTAAAGCTTACAAAAGGGTTTTAAAAATTGTCACAAGATGGAAATAAAGTCCAATATCACGCAATCTGTGCAATGGGATTGACAAGGTAGATTTGATTTAAGGATAATTGCATGATTTATTTCAGATTTTGATCATTATAGTGAAGAAGAGCCAAAAATGCTTTGCTATTCTTATGGACTGAATGTAAGCTTTCCAATGTAGAGGCGAAGACTAATAGAGTTCCCTATTAATGTCTTGTGTTAGATTCATTACTATTGAATTTTTGAGATAATATGGTAATTCTAAGTTTCCATTACAGAAGTACCCATATCATTTTAAATATTCTTTTTGAAGAAGATATATCTTGAACTAATTGACCAAAAATGTGAACGTTTGGTCAGAAAACAGTCAATTTACAGCAAGATGCAATAGTGTATTTTCGTGTTGAATAAAATGTCTAAGGTAACACTACATAAAAGGCTACATAAAACTTTCTCTACGTGTCACTATTTAATGAGAAACAATTATGAAAAGAAATGACCTCAAATGCCGTAGCAATTTGCTGTCAGCTGTATCTATCATGATTGAACTTACCCAATTTGCTTGTGCATTAAGTCCAATCACAGTGATGTTTGGTTTCATACACTATATTGTTTAGTCAAGGTCAAGCTTCATTTTAAAGAGGTCAGGGACGAATTAAGGTTATATTGATACATCCATAAGCTAGGCAGGTCCACAAAAAATCATAATTGCCTCTTATCTTATTAGATAAAACCTTTGGTTAGTCAGTCGTGACAAACTATTAGCACATAATAATAACATGAATTTTTGAAAAATTATCGTTCAATCTTCGATATTTTCTAAGAGTTCAAACATTTTGTTTAAAATGATATACCATATGAGGAAATACGATAATAAGAAGTATTTTTATTTATTTTTTGAAGTAAGTTACTCCTTGAGGCGCATCAAATGAGCTCTGTTTAGAGCGCCTGTGTTTTCCCTTGCATAAGTTTCTGATGGGCATAAATCCAAATGATTTTCAAGTGGATAAATTAGAGTGTATTAGGAATATACAAAAGTTTATGGGTACACGTCTTTTGTACAAATGAGTCAGTTAATAACACCATATGGTCAGTTAAGTTCAAAATCTATTTGCGGAATTAAAAAAGCTAAAATTAGGATAAGTATGGGTATTGCGCAGTTGAATATGAGTAATATAGCAAAATTAATTATCTTAAAATATTGCGATATTTAACCAAGTTAAAACTATGTGCTATGTTTCAAAAAATTAGATGCACGTAGGATTGGTGTAGCCGAAAGAAAGCATCTTGAGATTCCTAAAAGAGGCTAAATTGTTAAAATTAATGAAAATAAAAGAAAATTAGAAGAGCCTTTTGTAGGAGCAGAGGGTAAAGAAAATGGTTCATATACTTCTGAAATATACTAAACAAGCAATGCTCAAAAATTACAAATATTTACTTTAAAGCCTGTTTTCTCAAAATGTAATTTTTTTTTATTATTTATGTACCTTTTTCTCAAAAACTACTTATTTTACAATACTCAAATGTTCAGTGAACATACTTTTAACATGTTTACACATTTTAATGCTTATTTACGTATGCTTATGCGGCTCGAAAAAATCCCTTGAAATGCCCGTTTGGCTTGGGTGCTTTCAGCAGAATTAAATTCCTAAGTACAATTTCACATCGTCATAGCTCAGGTGTCTCCCTCTGGGGTGGAAACTAGGTGTCAAAATTACTTGTGGCAATTGGTATCGGCTGTGTGGTGCCGCGTTAAAAAGTTATATGAGCGTCTAGGGAATGTAATAGGTCTGCAAAGATTAAAATATCAATCCGCAGCCCCATTAGAGAAAAAAATTGAGAATGACGTTCATAGCGTATTATTTTTTTGTCTTACTGTATAGATATGTGACATTTTTTTTTTCTATGTAAATAATTGGTTTATTTTCATAAAATTAAATATTAGCTATAGCATTTAAATTCAGAATCTAGTGATGTTATTATTTATTTTTTCCTTTACACGTATAGGATTCCAGATTTCTCAAAAAAATATTTCATCAGAGGACAAATGTTGTTCTCCAATTTATTAAATTAGATTTTACAACTTTATTTAAGGATATGTGTGACACTTAGAAGCTTCATTTCTTTTTATCTGAAATCAAATAATGACGTGTTATTTCATATCTTCATGAAATATCAATAATACCTTGTTTCGAATTATACGATAAACTTATGGAATATTTTTGAATTTGTTTGAATAAAATAAGATGGAGGGATACTATAAGTATTATTTTTTCTTACACAATCCACCGTTAAGTATCTGCTTATATTATGAAACTTACTTTAAATTCATAAGAATATTATACTATTTCTAGTAGACCTTGGAAGTTTTCAAAAGATATAATATTTGAATAGTTAATATAAGCTTATTTAATGAAGAAGTGTTTTCCTATTCATATATAGTCTAGCCGATTGTTTTTATCAGCTTTAAAATATTCCTCATCTTGATATTCGAAAGCGTAAGATTCATTCTCTTTTATACAATAATCTTTATGATATATGGAACTCCTTTTGAAGATTTTTTGAAGATCATAAAAGAATGAATATAACTCATAAATCTACAGAAAATAAAATTTATAGACAGATATTATACAGAATGTTACGAAATTTAACATTAAGTCGGCACGGGGTGAAAGGGGAGGTCTGTGAAATAAAAAAAAAATTCATATCACTTGGTTAAGTGATGGTTATCATATTTTAAAAATATGGAAAATTTGTTCCCTTCATTACATTATTGCGTTTTGTGACTACACATTTCACAGTTTTATAGTGATATTTTCTAACAAGATCTTACATAGCCGTTTTGGTTTAGTTCAAATTAACTGTTAGCTTAATTCGGGGTTTTAAAAACTGATGTCACATAACTTTGACTTTCCATAAAAATATAAATGTACTAAAATGTACAAATTACTTCAAAAAATGATTCATTTACTTAAGATTCCAAAATGGTACATCATACATTATTTGTCTGTCTATAAAAAAGGTTATTTTTTTCAAAACTTCTTTTCACTTGCTTATATCGGAAAGAGAAATGCTTTCTTTCTTTCTCTGTATACAGTGGTGGCCAAAATTGTGAACACTTTTTAAAATTGTAATGTTTTTCAAATTTGTATGCTTATAGAAAATGCTACGTTGCATAAAATGCAAAGCTTTTGTATCATTTTAAAGATAATTTAATAATAAATTCAATACAGAAAACATAATTTAAATATTTTCAATGCAATAACTATCGATATGCATTAGATACTGATGATCGAAGTGAGTTATCAGCGCTTATTGGGGTAGTCCTTATTTTTTTTATTACAGCCTCACATCGATGTTTCATTGAGCTGAAAATAGTTTTAAGCTCTTTCTTTGTTATTACATGAAGTCAGGATAGAATTATATCCTTAATTAGTTCCTTTGTATTTTATGGGTACCTCATTCTGGCAAAGTTTTCAAAAGGCGCCTCAAGTTTTCAGTAGTATTAAGGTCAGGACTGTTTTCTGGCCAAGACAACTTATTGATCTTAGAACGATACCAATCTTTCGATTACTACTCTAAGTGGCAAGGAGCAGAATCACTGAAAAATAAATGAAACGTTGTAGGTAAATAGATCTCTGAAGAAAGGTAGAAGTTTGGGTTCTAGAATGGTGTCAATGTATTTTCTGACATCCCATCGATGATATGAAGATGACCAATACCATATGCTGATATGTATGACCAAATCCAAAAAATATGTTGCTACTTCACAGTTGCCTGGAGGCACTTCTCCTATTCTGTGTCTTACATAATTTCAGCCATCACTACCAAATAACTATACCTTAAATTCATACCGCCATATAACTTGTGACCACAAATCATTTGTCTAATTAATGTGCTCCTTTGACTACTTTAGACTTTTTAGTGATTTTTTTCGTGGAATTCTACATCTTAGTCTAATATTTGCTAACTTTTCCTGATTGTTTTTGAACTGACAGAAGCATCATTCAAATAACTTCTGACGGTCTTTGATGACATTCTTCTATATTTTGGGACATATTATTTTTGTTTCTCTGTCATTAACAGGTGTGGTGCACCTGTTTTGACATTTTCCTTCTTTGTTTTTTTATTAAATATTTCTCCTGAAACCTTAAACAAAATTTTAGTCACCAGATGTAAACACTGAACCATGCCCATATGCTGCAATTTTAACGTAAAGACCACTTTCTTGTCATACATCTCTTTCTAGGTGTCCAATCTACTCTTTTAATTGATGTCATTTCTTCTTGACTAAATATCGTTGTTGTCCTATCCAGGAAACTGTCCTGACCTCAATCCTATCGAAAACTTGTGGCAGCGTTTGAAAACTCTTGTTTGAATAAGGTACCCTTGAAATAAAAAAGAAATAATTGACGATATAATTGTTTCATGTCATCATGTAATAACAAAGAAAAAACTTAAAACTATTTTAGCTCAATTTATATATCGTTGTGAAGCTGTAATAAAAAATAAAGGATACTCCACTAAACACTAATAACCCACGACTATCATCAGTGTCTAATTTATATCGATAGTAATTGTAGCAAAAAATATTTTGCGTTGCCAATATTTGAATTTTTTAAAATTTAGAATAATTTTTTTAAAAATGATATAAAACATTTTTTTTTCATGCAGCGTAACATTTTAAATAGGCATATAAACTTAAAAACATAACAACTTTAAGAAGTGTCCAAAATTTTAGCCACCACTGTGTATATTATATACATATATATACACTCAAAGAAAGAGAAAAGTTACTTACGAAATGTTAATCTCTCTTTTATTCTTTACTTTCTAATTTACAATATTAAAATTTACAACGCTTGTTTACATTTAAATTTCGAATACAACTCCGATATTTAAGCAGATTGAAAACCGATATTCTAAAAATATTATTGCAAAATAAACAGAATTTTTTTGAAATTTAAATCAACTTATTAAATAGCAAATTATATTTCTGATAAATACTCATTATTCGTATAGTATAAAAAGCAATTTCTTAAGAGGATTAAGAGGATTTGAGTAAGAAACAGATATTATCCAAAGTTAAGTGATCTAAAGTTTTTATTCAGCCTTTAGCATTTATGAAAATTTATCAGAATGCTTTTTGATAACTAAACCCGAGGAAAAACAAAACTTATTATTTTATTATATATATAGAAGCCCTTATTTATTATCTTGAACGCTCTCACTGCCAACTTGCTAAATCGTCAACTATAAGGTAAACGACCTCCACCTTTCTGTGATTCCTTCTCTTTGGAATTAATATTACGAATTGCGACCACCGGTCGCTCACACTAAGCTTTCGGCAGAGGTTCAATTTTCAACCACACCCTGACTACTTAACGTCTAGAACTTAAGTAGAAGCTACCATTTGCGTAAAATCAAGCCCTCTCCACGAAAAGCGGTTTTCAATTAAAATCACAGTGATAAAGAGTATTTTCACAAGAGGATTAGTAGAAACCCTAATAGAACCCGTTATAACTAGTAGACTGAAGAAAATATTTTTATTCCCTTGAAAACCTAGTAAAGTTTTACAGTGTTAATGCATATTAATAACCATGTAACCTCTGCAACTTTATAAGCATTTTGTGATTCAACATATTGTTTTTTTCTTTCTCCATACTTATGAAAAACTATAAATATAAACTAATGTTAGAGAAAACATTGCAGAGTCTTCTATAATGTATGACACTTAAAACCATGTTCGAAAAACAGGAAATTAGTATTCAATCATCATTAACTGTAAGATTATAATTTAAAGTTTAAAACCGGAAAGTGACTAAATATCCTGTTTCAAAAAATGACACTGAACAAAGTGTAATATATGGTCGTTGAGAATTTTTAAAATAATATAATTGCGGAGAATAAAATACTGTATAATACTTTGTACCTTTTTATTTTATGAAACAGATGATATTTCTGAAAACGGTTTTCATGCAGACAATTATGCAATTTATAATACAAAATTTTTTTTTGTAAGCGAATATTTCATTGTGCTGTTTTCATTTAATTTTAGTTTTATAGAACAGCATTGCAGAAGATATCGTTTGGCTTGAAATTTCTCAAATGGAACTGAAGTTTTTATTTTGTACAAGGAGATTTTACTCTTCAAAGAAAAAACTGAACCTTTATTTCCTTATTAACGAATGTATTTGAACGAATTTGATAAACTGATTTAAAAGTTTCTTCACTTCACTTTTATTAATTTTTTAAGCCACTTTCACTATACTTTACTAATAAAATCAGGAAAATTTAGTATTAGAAGGGTCAAATTTACTTTCCTATATCGTAAAAATTTCTTTGGCTTTCAAAATCCACAAAAGGAATACTGTATCTGAAGCGTAATACAGCAATGTACTGCAAATTCTATGTCTTCAGATATAACTTCTGTGAGAGATTTGTGCTACACAGGAAAGCTTACTTTTAGATTGTATTTGTATGTGGTTTCTATGACAACGCCATTTGTAAAAATTTCATGTCGAGATAGGAACACAAAGACACAGCCTCCGAAGTACCTACTTTTCTTTCAGCCATAAAATCACCAAAATAAATATAAATGTGTTAAACCCCTTGAAACACTAACTCCTGTAAAAACATCTCGAAATATATTCTTATTATAAAAATATAATGAATATTTTTTGAATGAAATGCTTTTATTTACTTAAATTTCTTTATTTAAATTGTTTTTTACAGAAACAGAATTGTGTATGGATAATACAAGTGCAATTTAAATGTACTTTGAAAAGCGAAAATTCGGGGGGGGGGGATGATGCAATCGATGAATAGCTTCTTTTGTAGTTACAATCTTATTATTTGAATAGTCAATTTGTGTTTCAAGGAAAAAGTATATTATAATATTTCAAATTCGAATGCAATTAATTGTTTCGATTATTATTGAATAATTGCTCTTTATTCGTTTTTCAGTAATAATGTTTCTGATTGGCTAGATATTTTATTGATATCTTATTTTTCTCCTATCTAATTTATGGTTTCACGAAGGGGAAAAAAGTACAAAATTTCTTTTCTTACAAACGATTTTTTTTTACTTCATTTTTTTGCGGTATAATTATATACCTCAGCGAGAGAAAAAAGGGGAAAAATTAAATTGCGCAGTGGAAAGATATGGAGAAAATTGATTGAGAATTAGAAATGAGAAATATTAGTAATTACAGAGCAAGTATTACAGAGAAAACATCTTCAATATAATCTTGGTTTTTAATACATTTTTTTGCAATTAGATTATTAAGACAACGTTCCCTCCAAAAATAACTTCGGGGTTTTTTTTTCTTTATTTATTGGAAAAATGTTTCTTTTTGCAACGTACCCCAGACTAAGTTATGCCCTTTCATACTATTTTTTTCCATAATGATGTTAATTATCTTTATATCCGCTAAATCAGCGTTTCTCAAAATGTGGGGTGTGCCCCCTAAGGGACATGGTAACTTACGTGGGGGGCGCGAGCATATCAAAATGTCGAAAACAAAAGATAATTTTTAAAAAAAATTTGTTAACTTACTAAAAGGAAGCAAAAAAAAAAAAATACATTCTGACATAATAAAAAATAAATTATACATTTACACTGTAAATGTATCAGTAGTGCACAATGTATTTCATAATTAAATTAACAGTACTAAGTTAAGAGCAATTTTAATAATTATCAGTGACCCTACGAGCATTTCTCATAAAAAAACATATACAAAATTTAATATTTATCTTGAAAATTTGTACGGTTTATAATTAAAGTCGTATTGTAGCCTTAGTCAACGTATATTATTAATGAATTCAATACATTGTTATTGTATGGAAGGGGGACGAAATGAAAATTATGATTGAAAATTGGGTCTCAAAAATTGAAAGTTTGAGAAGCACTGAGCTAAGTAATTCAAATTGATTCTACGTTCTACTTTCATTTTACGCATTAAACATAGAAAATTTCACAAGAAATGAGATAAAGTAAACTAAACATGGTTAATGTTTTGAAATATTTGTTTAACTCACCGTTCAAGATGCAAAGATAATGAGTTGTAATTTAAAGGTTTTATTAAAATCCAGATGTGACAAATGAAAACAATATTAATGGGGATGTAGAATGGATTAAATAATAAATAATTAGTTCATTGATATAATTATTTAATTTAGTATCATTTCTATATAAATTGATAACATAAAAATACTTATTGAAGGGTAATACTTATATTTTTTATAATACTTATTATAAAAAATTAGTATTTAACTGTTAACAAAAGGCATTACTTAAGAACATGAGGGTTTTCAAAAATGGATTTTTAAACACTATAACATTTTATCATTATGTTTATGAACAGTATGAACTATGGTAGGTTTTATTTAAATTTGGAGGTGTAATCATTGTGAAAGAAACTAAAGAAAGCTTTCAGAAATAAAGCAATAGAAATAAGATCACATAAAATGCAATCTTATGGCACTTCTGATCAATGAAAATGTTTTTGTTAATGACTAGCAAACGCACAGTACCAATTCTAGAATTATACAAAATGTAGATGTGAACTTTTAATTATCTAATTATATTACATACAGAATTTTTGTTTTTGATATTTTATCGTAAAAATCAAGGTTACATTAAAATTTAAATAGGAGAAAATAATTAGTTGTATACTATCGAAAGTAATAAGCAAAAAAACTAGACTCATCGTATAACGGATTTTTCTTAAACGCGTATACATTTTGAATATTATCTCAATGGTACAAAATACATATAAATAGTCTAAATGATGTTTTAATCGAATGATTTTCACGAATGCCAGTCACAAATGCTTTTTTTCTCAAAATATTTTTTTTTTTTTGTTCTACCAATCGAATAATTGGCAAAACCAAAAAATAAAATAATCATAGTTCTGTAACACTCCATTGAAATGTGTATGTTTGGGCTCGTGTTTGCTGTTTATATCACATCATATTTTTTTTTGTTTCGAAATTTTTTACAAAAATTGCTTTAACTGAAATAAAGAAAATTCCAAATTGCAAATGTTAGAAGGTTGGGAAATAATCTCTATACTTAAAATACAGTATGTCAATATCAAATTACAAATTAACTTTTTATTCATCAACTGTTCATAATTATATTAAATGAGTTATTTCACAAAACGGCATAAATATATAATAAACAGATAGTTCACTGCTTTTTTCTTTCTGCCTTTATTAAAAATCCTTATTGGTAAATATTTCTGTTATATTAATAAAATAATATACTGAAAAAAGCATTTGGTTGTCATATAACTTTTAATTGCTGAATAAATATTATATTTGACAGTATATTAACTGGCTGAGTTATAAATCATTTCTACATCATAATCGTCAATATATTATATTATTTGTTTTAAATGTACAAATAAATGAACAATAACATAATGCATATAAATAACAAAGAGAGGACACGCTATATTTTAATACAAACACTTATTTTAACTTGTAGTGCTTTACATTACATATATAGAAGTTAAATTCAGCCCTTTAATATGAAATAAGAGTCTAATTTTCATAATGAATCTTCCATCATTAATTTATTTTAATTTCGTTTACATAACTTGAATTCAAAACACATCTAATTTCATTAGAAATAGTATTTGTCAAAAATAGGTGCAAACACTCTATTTATTTCCGTTATATTTCCAAAATATTTAATAATGCACCAATTGCAATAAAGCCGTTAAATTGTTTTGTATTTTATGAAATAAATTATGGATAATTGTATGTGTAAACATTTCAAGCGGTAAACATACCTTAATTAAATGGGCTTTGTTTTGAAAACATGCAATATTAATTTAATGCTTCGTGAATATGTAGAATTTTAAATTGTCTTTAACATTTTTAATCAAAACTGAAATTCTGGAGAAAGATCAATACTTTACTTTAAGATGCCTTTAAAGCAAAATGTGAACTGCTGCGGAATACTTTTATACATTTAAGGTATCCGATTACCCTATAATTGTGGATTTTGCCAAAAAATGACAATTTTTTTATGATTTTAATTTATAGACCATCTTATTTTAACTTTATAAAAATACCAAGTTTATTATTTTCTGTTCCCTAGAACAAAAGCTACAAGTGTTTTGGTAAAAGCAGATGCCTTTATTTTAAGCAATATGTCATACTTTAAAATGCGTTTTACTCGAAATGTGTTTTTTTTAAATGCTTAAGCAGGAAAGCGATTACTAAAAAAGTTTTGAAAATAATTAACTGAATTTTTTTTGTATGCTCTGTATAATAATAGAAGTGTTTTAACCTTCAAATTTATCAATCGCTCCTTTATTATAATATTTATAGTCTCTTATGTTAATATTAACACTATTAATTTAAGCAAGTTCATATAATAACTAAGTTAAAGTGCTCTAGTTTTTGTAAAAATTAAAATATCTCTTATCGTAAAAGTCATTTCAAAAATGAATAAATAGCAATGCTCCAGAATTGAAAACTTGAAAATTTGTTCATAAACCTTTGATACAAAATGGGCTACATTTACGTTATTTTTTTGTAAGTTTTTACCAATCCCCCCTTCCCCCCACATTTTGGAAGAAATAATTTATTTTTATCTTCTTAATTTTTGCATATCTTTCTTTAATGTAGTCGTAAATGAATCTAAAAATCACACACAAAAAATCGCCATATCTCCGTTTTGTTAAAAAAGTTGTCGCGTAGTCGGATATTGTGGTAAACCCGACCATGGGTCCCTTACGGAATATGGCAACCCCTTAGAATAGTTTTGAGAATCTGGCCTGGCGGACGCAGAGCGATGTAAACACACGAAACCGATGTGTGGCGAGCATCGCAATAAATTAATATAGTATGAGAAATGTTGCCTCTTTTCACTATAATATCTTAAATAATTTTATTTTAATTAAACATACAAACTGAAACATTTTTACTGATGAATTTGTATTAAAAATTACTTTTGCTATATTTTTATTCTTATAGTTCTAGATCAATAACAAAAGAAATAGATTTAAGAAACGAAATTCTTACTTGGAAGTGTCTTTCTCTGAGAACAGTTTTAATTTTGGACAAAATTTTAATCGATATATACGACTGCCCTAAGATCAGAAAGATTTCTTTATTCATTAAGAACTGATTCATCTCTAAAATATGTAGCACATTTATAAGAGAATCTTTATACTTTTTTTAAGCAAAACAAATTTATAATTTGTGAAATAACTAGTTTTGGATTCACTGATATTTTAACTGTTATTCGGGTTGTTGTTACTAGTGCTTAAGAAATTCATCCTGCCAAAGGGTTAGATTATGTTGTTGTAAATTAAATGTAAGATGAATGAATGGCGCTGCAAGTCAACTGAGAGTTATACTGTTTTTAGCTTGTAGAATCAGTTATGTAATGCTCTTTGTGTTGTATACTTGTCTTTTCTCGTCTAACGAAATAAATCAAAATGTGTAAAAGATGGACTAAACTATTATAATAACATAAAAATATACTGAATATAATCGTCTAACTGACCAATGGGATTAAGGATTTAGGAATTATAACATGCCTGTCGTTTTCCCTACAGCCATAAGCACCAGGCAGGTTGGTTTATTGCTGTCATGTCCTTTGAGAAGTCAAATGGATCGTGTAAGGAAATCGCACTTTTTGACAGTTCCACAATCTTTTCACTATGCAGTTCTCCCTGAAAAGGAAATTCCCCAAGCTTTGCAAAGTTGCTACTGTTGCCGGATAAGTGAAGATGTGTATTGGAGAAAGCTTCGTTTTGGGGCAGTTTCTTCAAGTTCTATTTGATCTGGTATCTTAACTAATTTCCATGCCCCCAAAATGGCTGGTTATGAATCTAGTGATGCACTTTGTAATTTCTCTGCTTACATCAAAATCACACATCTGATGGTCTTTCTTAAAATATTTTTTTTTTTTGAGTTTATATCTGGTTATGACATTAGCGTTTTCAAGAGTGAAGGGGATTGAGTTGTTGAGATTTCTTGCCATTTCATTGGCTGTCTCGTTTCCATCGATTCCAACGTGCGCAGCTCTCCAATGCATAGTGTATGTCAGGGATGCACAACCTATGGCCCGCGGGCCAATTTTGGCCCGCGAATGTGTATTGTAAAAGAAAAGTAATCTAATATGGAATTGAAATTTTTTAATTAAACAGGGAAAAATCGTATACGAAAACAGTATTACAGCGAATAATTGTTTTACAGTTGTTCATTAAGTTTTTTTAAAAAAAATTTAATACGCGGCTTTTAAATATGTTTCATTCATGGCTATCTACGAGTACGAGTTTTCGTATAGGAGAAGCTCGCGGATGCGATAATCGGAAGCCATTATTTCTTCCATCGCATGGTCTGGATACAGAGAAGTTCGTATTCACGTGTGCGTGCAGGAACAGTCTTGATTCGAAATTAAGCTGAGCCAATCAAAAGTACCTATCGAACCCACGTTTTTCTTCATGGCGAGCGTTACCAATAATAATTTTTAACTTCTACTTAGCTGCAATGATTATTCTTTTTAAGAACCCCGTGATTTTGCTAGTAGATCGGAATTGTTGAAATCGTTATCACAGAATTGATATATTTTTTTTGATTTCGCATTTTTAGTCTTATATCATTTATTTATAAAGCCATATAAAATATTTTAGATAATGAGAGAGAGAAAAAGGGATTTTCAAAATTGGAAATTTCAAGATAAATACTGTTTTATATATTACAATGATACTTTCACATACTTAATATGTAGTTGCAAGATTGCTGTGGCAAAAGAGTATAACGTAAAGTGGCACAGATGGAGCAAAATCAATGATTAGCACGAAAATTGGAATGGTTACGCTGCTAAAAGAACGCCTTGCCCATTGTGGTGTAGAACTGTTGCAGCTTCATTGCATTATTTATCAAGAGAGTTTATGTGGTAAAGAATTAGGATTTGCAACCTTAATGCAGTGTGTATCTGAAGCAATTAACTTTATTCGTAGTAATGCCCTCAAACATGGACAATTTAAAGAATTTTTAAAAGATGTTGATAATCTGCCTTTTGATATTCTTTGTTACACAGAAGTTAGATGGCTCAGCCGAGGAGTTGCACTTAAGTGTTTTACGGAAGTATTTGATGAAATTGTTGCATTTCTAAGTGACTGGTAAAAATACTAGAAAATTAAAAGAAGCAAGTTTCCAGTGTGATTTGGCTTTTCTCACAGACTTAACAGGTCATTTGAATGACCTTAACACAAAGCTACAAGGAAAGAATCAATTTATTTTTCAACTGATAAATAACGTAAAGGCATTTAAACAAAAATTATGTTTGTTTCAAAACCAGCTAAAAACTAAAAATTTTGCTCACTTTCCCTCCTGGCAAAAAAATTTCCACACATAAATGTGCAGTATGAGTAACAAATTCAAATCTTGTGCAATGCATTTGATGATCGGTTTTTAGATTTAAAAAAGTGCCAAACAAAAATTGATGTTTTTTCTTCTCCATTTTCTGTTGATATAAATCTAGTGGATTAGAGTATACAGTTAGCCTTAATTGATTTACAGAACTCTGAAGTTATCAAAAATCAATTAAAAGAAAAATCGATATTAGAATTTTATAAAAACTTACCTGAGGAAGTTTCGTACTTACAGCAAAATGCAGCTGTATGCACCACTTTCTTTGGCAGCACTTACATTTGTAAGCAAATTTTCTCACTAATGAATTGAAACAAATCAAAAATAAGAAATAGAATAGCAGATAAGAACCTTTCTTCTGTCCTACGTATCGCCACAAGTCTTAAGCCGGACGTAAAATCAATCACTTCAAATATTCAGTTCCAGCCGTCTCATTAAATTTTACAAATTTTAAGTACTAATTTTTTTCTTCAAAATTTAAATTGTTCTCTGTATAGTTAGCAAAACTTTTCCTTTGTTATATAATTTCAAACTTGCCACCATTTTAGCAGGAATTTTTTTTTTGAGCTTA
This sequence comes from Trichonephila clavata, assembly GCA_019973975.1. NCBI lineage: Eukaryota > Metazoa > Arthropoda > Arachnida > Araneae > Nephilidae > Trichonephila > Trichonephila clavata. The sequence continues at coordinate 27,807 of BMAO01032128.1, forward strand.
AGTATTTTAATCTTTTTGAAAGTGTTTGTGTTTCATCAATTTATCAACTGTATAATGTGTACCTGAGTAAGTAATAACTGTGATAAATGCATATTGTCATAAAACAGTGCTTTCAAGTTTATAACGTATTTGCCATCGCGTAATACTTTGGCACTCGATATGATTCTATTAAATTTTTTGGTCCCTCATCCTAAAAAGGTTGTGCATCTCTGGTGTATGTCATTCTCCTCCTGTCAATTGTTTCTAGGCAAATGTTTCTGGCTGAGTTTTGAATGTCCTTGCAGAATTGTCTCTTGGGCAACCTTAGAGTTAGAGAAAATTACAAGGCTTCTGGCTTTATTACTGTCATTTAAGTCAATGTAAATTCCCAGGGCCTCTTGGATTCCTCTGAATTTACATATGAAGTGGGAAGCGATGTTTCCTGCCCCATGTCTTTAGTGCATAGTTGCTTTATTTGGTAGAGTGATGTGAAAACCGACTTCACTCTGTTGTATAGTGTTCTCTGATGAACCATCTTGTAACGCTACATTCTATCCGCGAGCCTCCTACTAATCATCTTGGGGAAAAGTATTTCTTTTAAATATTGTTCTATTGAAAACTTTCTCCTGAAGAAGAAGATACGGTTTATGTAAATGAAAGATGTGATTAAGCATTAGTTTTTAGGTAAGATGAGTTAGTGGTTAGGAGTTAGCAATTAGTAGTTAGTGATTAGCGAAAGTAGTCGAGAGTTACTCGACGATTAATTGTTGAATAATTAAGAACTTTTAATTGACGATTTAATCAATAAGTTGAATTAGATTAATATAGACTAGAAGTCGAATAGCTGAGAACGGAATTAAGGAAATTCAGACCGTATATTACCAAAACCTTCTAAGAGTAAGTTATTTGAATTATAAGTAAATATTAAGTATCCTTTCTACCGTATTGCTCCTTTTCTTAACATAAGGTGCATTTCCTACCTTGGGTTATTAAAATTAATTGATAGAAAAATAAAATAGATTTGTTCTGATTATGGCTGATTTTTATTATAACCCCCAACACCGATGAACGTGACAGAACGTGCATCACAATCTTACAGTACGATTTGGTTTCGAGGTATTTAACTGTTATTATATAATCAGGAAATTTATTTTATTGCCAGAATATAAATACTTCTTTATTGCGTAGTTAAAAGATTTGTAGTTAATGTTTTATGCAAAACACTTAATGGATAAATATACTTTAAAAATGATAAATATTGAAACAATTAAGCGAATCAAGTTGAATAAATGAGAGGGATAAATCCAAATGAAGGGGGAAATGCCCAGTTAAAATTAATAAATACTTATAGAATAAAAAATACTTATAAAATTTTTTGTAGAAATGTTTACAAAAGTATTTCAGAAAGGCCAAAATTTTAGATATTGCATTCAATCATATTCACTGTTAATAATACAAGGGGGTGATCAAATGAAAAGGTACGAAACGTCACGGTGGGTACAAATATAGACTTTATTCAAAATATACACCATAGGCCTGAGCACAACGATCCCACTGATGAACAAGCCGCAGGATTCCTTGTTCCCAGAATTCCTGTGGCTGTGACGAGACCCAGTCCTTCACAGTGTCCTTGAGTACGTCGTCCGAGTTGAAGCGCTTTCCTTTCAGGTGTTTCTTCAGTGGACCAAACACATGGAAATCGCAGGGTGACATGTCCGGACTGTAGGACGGATGGTCCAAAGTCTCCCATTGGAACTTGTCCAGTTCCATTTGTGTGACTCTGGAGACGTGTATACGCGCGTTATCATGGAGCAGAACCACACCCTCCGTAAGCAGCCCCGGTCTTTTGTTCTTGATGGACCTGCGTAGGCGTCGGAGTGTCTCACAGTACACATCGGAGTTAATGCTTTTTCTGTGCTCGAGTAATTCTGTGCTCGCATCATTTGGACGCCGCTTTTTATAAGAGCCTTTGCTCTCTCCTGCGCATGCGGGCACCCGCGCATGATCCGATCCCAGTCAGAGTCTCCAATGGCATCCCGAGATGTGTCGCTACATTCTCCCTTGGCGGAATATGCAAATTTTTAACTGTTTCATTTTTATGTCGTTTCGTACCTTTTCATTTGATCACCCCTTGTAAAACAAGTCTATAAAGAAAGATAGTTTGAAAAAAACACTAGTTAATATTGCAGAAAAAGTGTAAAATCAATAAATAAAATGCACTTTAATTGAGAAAATCACAATTTTTCTAAATTTACTACGTATTTAAACTGTAGGTTGATTTTTTACAATTTGTTGATAATTTTTCTTTTTAGTCAGATAACTTATCATTTAATATTACCAGTAAAATTTCTAAGAATATCACTGTAAGAAATAGAGATAAATGAAATAATACGAATGTCGCAGATGCATTAATACTATTACTTACTCTTTTAATATTGTTCCTATTTTGATATTCTGAAGTTATGTTGAACCAAGCATGTGTGAAAGTTTTAAAGTAAAAAAAACAAAATTTTTTTTCTTCAAAAAATAATGAGAAAATTTTCTAAAATACTTAAATTTTGTTATTTTTTACAAATTTTTTTTCAAAATGTTATGGGATTAATATAGTCTTCTGATTGAAGGTCAAGCAAATAGTAATGAGTGAAATTAACATGTTAAAGTTTACCATTATAAAAATTAATTTCACTAAAAATATATATTTCAATCTTTCAATATGTGTGAGTGTTTTCTTAATTCCCTAAATGAAATATACGATTTTAATGTAATAAAAAATAGTATAGTTTATGTTGTAAATTCATTATTGCATTAACATGTTATATATTATACATACTATATTCATTCATTATGAGTTATTTGTTGCATTTATGAAATTTAACCGAATACTGTATTCGTACTCATAGTTCCGTACTAATAAGGAAATAATATTCAAAACTGATTAACAATATAGCTTTTTTTATCCACATTATTTCCTCTTCTTATTCTCGCTTCTCATTTTGTTAGTTTCTCTTTTGAGCAATTACAGAAGCCAATCAAAAGAAGAAAATAGATGAAAGAGATTTTTCTCTTCTTTTCATATCAGAATTATTAGCCTGTTTTATCAGGTCAGATATGACCATCATGATTAGTTTGGATCCATCATGTTCTATGTGATCTCTTTCCGAGATTTATAATGAAAACCTTCCCTATAAGGGTCTCTTGTAAGTATTTGGTTATATATAAGACTCATATTTATATTACTTTTGTTTCATATTTTGTTCTTATCACCTCTTGACCAAGCACTATAAATAAAATAGCTCTTCGGAAAAATTAATATTTGATTAATTGGAAGTGAAATTATTTGTCTCTGTTTTGAAACTTGGATTAATATTTTGAGTCAAAATACTATTAAATATAAATTAAGAACATAAAATAGGTTTTTAAATCATTTTATTTTTAAATGTTTGTTCTCATTGGGTACTTAACCAGGTAGTAGACCGCACTCAGTACTAACGTAAATGTACATGCGGGGTGACTGAGTCACCCCAATCCTTTTTCTATAATTAATTTTATTATAAACGACAAAAATCATTATTCCAGTTAATAATTTAATTAAGAGAAAGTATACTTACCTATCTTTAAGGACTTTTCAATTTTTCTCTTATAATTTGGGAAAAAAAATGTCAATTTAACTGAACCAAGAAGATTTAAATGTGAGTATATAGTATAATAAAAGACGGAAATTATTGACGCTTTTCGCTAATATTATAAGAATGTTATATGCAGGCAAAACTGTTCTATTTTTTAAAGTTATTGTAGTTTTATTGTCCTTTGGTGATCTACAAATTGCATGTTGAACTTTTTTTTGGTTTGTGTCTTTTTGACAGGCCGAAGTGTGCTACACTCAAGGCTTCATATTTTTTTAATGGAGTTCTTTAGGTAGCGTTTGAAAATTTTCCTTTCAACGCAAACATTTCATGTGCCCATCAATTTTCTTTCGATATGATTAATATGCAGTATTTCCGATGGTTCTTTCCTTACTGGTTCAGTTTCAACTTTCTTCAATAGAGATCACAAATGCCCATTTTTTATATATTCTCATTTCCCTTTATAAACCATGATAAATCGAACAACACAGCAGTCAAAACCACTAAATTGATTCCTGGGGTAAAATGAAGCATATTTATAGAATTATTTTGGAACAAAAGTGGTGGCGTGGGTAACTCAGTCACCCGAAGTATCTTGAGATTTGTAAAAAACGTTCGCCTCAGGATGATATATGACAAATACATACCACCTATCTGAAGACTGTTAGATAGGTGGATACTGTCAAGGTCATTGGTTACAAATTAACAGTTTTTCCAGAATTAACGATTTTGTGAGCCTGGATTGACTCTGGGCCCCACACGCCCGCTCATGGGTTAACTATTAATTAAGAATATTAAGAAGGTTTTCAAATCATTTTATTTTTAAATGGCCATTATTGGGTATTTAAAAAAGTGAGGTACATCAACATTATAGAACCAAGGCACTCAAGTGGTCATTGGTCGCGGGCTCGAATTCTGACGCCACTGAAGAGTAACTTTTTAGAGGGGCTGAGGCACGTTTTAAAACAAGTTTAAAATTCCTCATGTTGGTGGGGTGAGGAAATCTGAAAAGTAGGATGTAAGATCAAGTATATTTTAAACGAGGTTCAAAAGCACGATGTATAGCTCACGCCCAGTTTCAAAATGCAAGTAAACCTATTCAAATATGTAACTGTATAATAAATGTGTACTGATTCTTTTCCTTTATTTAAAAAGTTACAACTTGAATTCACATTTATAATTTTTAAATAATTGAATTGAATGTGGCCTTGAGAAATTTGATTCATTGGATTTAAAATTATTCATAAAAATAATTTTATATACACCTATTTTCAACAAGAAAATTTGTTTTGGGCATAGTTGAAAATTTGTTTCAGTTACAGATTTCTCCTTTAAAAAAAGGAATTATGGGTACTTTTCCATTTCACCGGCACAAATCTCGCCAAGCAGGCTTCGTTGCTAACAACACAAAATATACACATACATTTTTTTAGAAATATTAGTTATCATTGTTTTTTTATCAATATTTAATGTATTATGGAAAAGACGTTACTGACTAGATAAGACAGCGAATTGTTTGAAATTGTGATTGTAAAAGATTACTAGGGGGAATATTCTGTTTGGTGTCGATTATATTCTTTTTCGTCACTTTAATCGCCAAAATACCCAAGTCAAGGCAAAGGATGCGATTTGAAATATTACAATCGTTTTTTATACTATGGCATACAGAGTTGGATATTTTCCAACCCATAATAAAATATTTGTTTAATTTTTTTTATTATTGCATCATTTGGGCAGATTTTAGGTAGGAATAATACGATGCTTTGCTAAAATGTGAATACTTCTGTTCCATAGAATAGCAGAATTTTAACACCATAGTCAAAAAATATTACTTTAATAGATTCCTGCTTCTTTCGAAATCAAACAATTTCTCATTATTACTTGCTGCAATATGCCTCTAAGCTTAATATTTATCTTTGATGTTAAGCTGCGAAAACTTATTGCTTTGAGCATTTATTGTACAAAGAATTATAACAAAGTAAGGAAAAACTAAAGGAATCTAGTACTGACCATACTTCACTATTTTATTGTAGAAATTTATAATCAAAAGTATGTTTTGTTTTATGAATCGGTTTCGATATATACAGTAATTGGTAAGTGTTATCATAGCAAATAACAATGGTGACTAATTAATAATTAGTGAGTAATTTCAATAATCACGCATAGTAAATTTAATACTCGATATAATAAAATCAAGAAGCACGTTCAGTATTGCAATGTATCAAGAAATTATTGCTGAATTACGATCACTATTCTATGAGTACAACTGGTTGGCCATGGTATTTAAATCCGCTTCAAAGGATGTGAGATTAGATGATTTGAAAGTCATTATCGAAGCAGATAAATTTCCATCAAATGAGCGTAAAAAATGATTTAATGCCCCAATGGCTCCTGAAGAAGCAAAAATATAACAAAATTTGAACAATGTTAGTAACTGGTAAGTAAGCTGATAATTGTACGAATAAGTTAAAATGTAACTGCAAAAGGAATAATTTCTAATTTTTTTAATAGACAGATGGCAAGTTTTTACTAACTCATTAATTTTGGTTATATCTTATGTATAATAAACATTGAGTACTAGGATCTTTTTTAGGTGCCACATAAAAAAATGTCACACATTGGAAGGTCAACTAGAAATGCGAGGAGAACGTCAGTTCGTAGAGTTACTAAAATTTCTGAAAACCGAGACAGGTTTATAAACTAACCAGATCAAAGCCTCTACTTCAAGAACGGCTGAAACATGTCCACAGCACGATGTACGAGTTGCAGATCTTCGCGTAAGAGCGTCTACTTCAAGAAACACTCAAAGAGTGAGTCCTACAACGTGAAGCGAACCTTAATAGGGGCTTATCTTAAAACTCTTGCTGCATGAAGAGTGAGTACTTGGTATTTTTCTGTTCAAGAATCAAGAATTCAATATCGGATATTAGAAACTCTCGCAATTTTGTCAGATAATGACAGACGACCGTAAGTGTTTGCGATAGGAACTTAGTCATTCCATATACCTTACGATCATAAGAAAAGTTTTCCACACTTAAAAAAGAAGATATATGTAACAAATACATTTTAGTTCCCGTGAAGACAGTCATATAGGAGAATATTGGCAAGATCATTGGTAACAAATAAACAGTTTCCTCACAATTAAAAATTTCGTGAACCTGGGGTGACTCTTTGCCCCGTGTGATCACTCCCGGGCTAAGCTGCTTGGTAAACTCCATGCAAACTGTTCGTGAGTATGTCTTACATATAGTAGTTTTGTGTGCGTGCTAGATGTTCAATGATTGTTTATATGCTCTACATAAAATAATAAAGGAATATGAATTAACCACCAAGCTTTCATATCTATTTTGGCACGACTACACCAAAAACATCTCAGTTAACAAAATACAAATCTTTAAACGGCGAAGCATTACACACACACACACACACACATATATATATATATATATATATATATATATATCATGAATGATGACTGATTTAGTAAAGATTGCGACTTTTGGCGAAGATCTTGATAGCGTGGAGGGTGTTGGTATTTCCGTAAGGTTACTATTTACGATGGTTGATGTTGGATTTTAATTGTTATGGAGGGTAGTCTTGATATTGGTTATTCTTGTTTATTGTACACTGAACATGAAGACACATAGATGTACGTAATCACATATAGGCACACACACACACAACAATACACAAACACTAGCTGCAGCAGACTACATGATGATGACAAGATAGAAGAAGAAGAGCGGCGTAACCGTGTACTCCGGGTTTTATACTGGCGGTGAAGGTCGAATGACTCTTTTGTAACAGGAGTCGTGATTGGATGCAAATGCGCGCAAGCAATTAGATTAAGATTAAGATTATGCACGGGAGCAATTAGATTAAGATGCGAAAGAACTAGGAAATGATTTAACGGGGTACAGTTAAAGAGAGTTAGAAGAAGTCATTACATATATATGAATAATTAAATATTTTAGTATTAAATATTTTATGAATATTTAAATATTTTAGTAATTATTACAGGCTATAATATTATCGTTTTACATTAATAGATTATGGTTTTATCTATAATGTTAGTTAAACTTCTCTAGAAATTTATTGCTTTCCCGATGGCCCAGAGTATTGGCAAATTCAGATGAAGGTTGGCTGGCCGAAAAACATTGTTTAAACCTGCATTCCTAGTTCCTAAGGCTAGGAGTTTGCTTTAGTATTTCTGTGGCTAAATCTATTCTATCATGATTATAGTTATCTTAGGTATATATATATATTTTGTATATTTCTGTAATATATATATATATATTTAAAATCAATAACCATGTATTAAATTGCCATAAATCTGAAAAAAAAGCAATGAATAATAATATGACAAGACATTATGGGTCAAAAATGAGATAGAATCAGTAGTATAATAGTAAACTCTTAATCTCTCTCTCTCTCTCTCTTAAGAACGAAGACACTGTAAGTTTAAATGTAGTTTTATTATAGCCAACCTCTCAAAATAATTTCTTAACTTAATAAGAAACAAGGAAACGAAGGCAGAGAAAAATTAAAGTTCGGGTAAATCATAAAGTCAATAACATAACATTAAAAGAAGAATATTAAACATTCTAAAACTGTGTAATAAACAATGTCAAATATCGTGTTAAAATAGCAAGCAATACTAAACGATATATATATATAATTTTATTTATATGTAAAACCTTTGCGTAGTTATTTACATTTAAAGAAGGCAATACTCTTATATCCACTTACTGTATAGTTATATATATATATATATATATACATAGATTCTTTCTAAATGAGAGCCAAATGATCTATTTAAATTATATCACAAGAAGTTGAAAAAGTATAAGTAAAACTTCGCAGCAAAAGGCCAGAGCTCTATGGAAAACATAACTAATTACATTCAGGAAAGAAAATTAGAAAGGTTTCTAAGAAAAAAATTCTTTAATTGAAGCTGAGCTCATTACCATTTGCTATAACTGTTACACAACGCTACTTAATTCCCTACGTTCTTTTTTTTTAATTAGGTTGTCAGACAATGACTTGACTTCGTTTCAAAGAAATGCACTTAAAGTATTCCTTTAGAAAGACGTCATTCTTTTGTTTTGCTGTCTGTGGAGGTTCAAGTATTGTACCTTCCTTTACAAGAACAGGATTGTTTTTGGTGCAGAATACCGGAAGTAAAAACTTCTTTTAAACTAACGCATTTCATACAAAAAAAAAGAGGAATTGATAGAAGTGATGGACATCATTAATTATCCGGTTTGTATGTAAAGAAGCAGGAAAGAAAAAACGAAACGTTATTTTTCTTCAGTAAAAACACTTTATTTTGTGCTTTTAGATTTCTGTATTTAGTTCTTTAGAGTTTTTAATAATTATATAGAAAATAAAGAAATATTGTAAAATTAAAATTTTTATTAAGAATTAATTTGTGATAAAAACTCAAATTTTTGTTTTTTTTAAAAAATACTTTACTTATTTACTATCCAGAATAATACATTTCTTCCAACGTTTGTTGACCTTTTGAAGGTCGTTCATCGTAAGAAATAGATAGTGTTGAAACACCAAATTCCCCTTGTTGTCTTCTTAAACAACATCATTTGTATCGTAAAATATTCGATCATTCAAAGTGTTTTTGAATTCAGTAAAAAAGAAAAAACATTTGAGGTGAGATCATAAGAATAGGAGGGATGTAGTAAAATTTTAAAGCTAATTTACATTGATTTCTCAAATATATCTCGTGATCAATGATTAATAGGTGAATGGCCTTACTCTTCTCATGATGACAAGAAAATCTGGATAAGTATTTTGGAACTCGAATTCTTGTATTGTTTTAATTATAACATAGATAAGTAATATTCCTGTAGAAGAAATTAAAATTAAATTTGAAAGAATTATTCATTTTCTGTATGAGGAATTTGTCACAACTAATCTCAACTTTATTTAATATGTAAAGCTTCATGTTTTGTTTCTTCATTTTCTTTCCAGACGATTTAATTATGCAGGGTGGGAGAAATAATTTGATCCGTTCACCAAGGGATCGAAATTGGTTCAGATCTTAGTGAGGACTGTCTCAGTATAAGTTGACCAGTGGCATTCAAATTTGGCAACATTAACAGAGGTGTAAGAGACCTTTAGTTACTTCCAAAAGGATGGTGCAAACTGCCCATACATTTCACCGAGTCTTTATCTCATTTAAACTATCTTCACTTCTGATAGAATTGTTAGCAGAGTCATTCTGATCAGGGCCCTAGCTCACCACCCGAGTCACTGTTAGTAAGCTGTTTCTTTTTGTAGAGAACCCTCCAATCTCTAAGGTGTATCGCAACACTTAATAGTCTCCAAGGACTGCAGAAGAATATTTCTGATAAGATTGCAGTGATTTCAGCTGTACAACTTCGTTCCGCCTTCCGCAACTTGCCGACCAGGGCCCAAAGGTGCCGAGAGAAGAATAGTGGTAATTTTCCTAATCTGCTTTAAGCAGGTTAACGAATTATTTTCCTTCCTTTGACGCGTTTCTTTGTAACTTGGAACTCACCTTGAATAACAGTAAGTAATTTACACAGCTAAGTAGTTTAAGAGTAACCAAACAATCAACTTCATATCAATCAACCAGTTGATGTATGTCAATAAGTCGACTTTAACCTTTTCCCTGAATTTCTCTCCAAAACAGATATCCGGCACATTAACCAAACTTTTACAAATTTTTGTAAGAAAATTTTTAAAAAATATGTTACTAAAATGGCTTTAAATTATTAATTTTACAAGTACAGTTAAAATACATTAATATTGTTATATGTTTACTTCATAGCTGAATTTATCAGACAATATGTGTATATTTGCTTTAACTCTCTGTAGTTATTGTTGCTAAAGGATAAAGAAAATGTTCTAAGAATTCTTTGTTCCTCTAAGTACTGAAAGAATAAGACGATAACGGAGATTTATACAAGACAAAATTTTGAACTAGAAATTAGAATTTTTCTGAAGATGAAATCTCTGGAAAAAAGTAAAAATTCAAATATTAAAAATTTTGCACATTGAAGTAACATCTATATTTGATTTCGTGTTTTTGTAAATGAGTGGAACACATTCTTAATTGATTGCTACCAAGCGCGAAATTGGTATTGTTAATATTGGTATTGTTCATAAATCCTCTTGCAAGAAGATTATGATACAAAGAATGGTGGAGTTTTAAAACTGAGAATATATCAGTTCACCACAAATAAAGAAAATTAAACGATTTTTTCCCATCCATTAATATGATACTTTCCCACCATCATCTTTTACTAATGTTAAAATGACACAATTTCTCTCTGGTTATAACTTTAAATATTATTTGAGCACAATTTAATTTGCTTCCACCCTTTGCTGTGACTGCAATGTTGGTGGAGAAGAAAATGTTGAGCATGGGATTCTTCTATGATCAAAGTTTATCAGAGAAAGAGAGTTCCTAAAATTTCCCCAAGTTATTCCCAACAGAAGTGTTTTTGAATATTTTTGTAAATTCATTGTAAAAGCTGTAATCCTTCAAAACTTTTTATTTGGTTTCTTTTTTTATTCCTTTTGTAAGTATTCCATACTTATTTCTTAAGACCCGAATGATATTTATTGATACATGGAAAATTGTAAAGGTTTTCAACAACAAAACAAATAATAAGCAATAAATAAATAAATTTTTATATGTTTCAACTAGTCCTATAAAGCGAATCTAATGCATGTATTTTAGACCAAATGACGTAAAAACTAAATATGTTACTGAAATCTGTATATATATAAATGGATATTTGTATATATAACCTCGCTTCTTACTCTCCAACACCGTTCAACCAATCACTATGAAAATTGGCATGTATAAGTATTTTTTGTGGAGACGGTTTTGTGCTATCCTCTTTGTTACCACTCTCCACCAGGTGGCGCTACAGCACATATCAACTTCTACACCATTTAATCAATCGTCAAGTTGCCAAAAGGGTCGCCAAAAATGATGCCAACTTGGCTCTATCGTCAACATGTCTCTATGTTTCCATTAAGTCGCCATTATAATGTAAGGGAAGACGTTGCTTGCGAATATTACAAATCTAACGTAAAATAAGTACAACAGAAAGTAATGTTGCATTGCACATCCAGATATAAATTATTTACACTATTTTAAACTTTCATTACACAAATTTGTAACAATGTGTTAATTAGATCAGCTTAGGAAGGTGTTTTCAAAAATCGACCCATAACAGAATTACGAGGCGTTTTAAATAAAAACAATCCTTTTATCAGCTATTAGCTCTACAGACAGAAAAATTAACAAATATATTTGTTTTGTTCAGCTGAGATATGCAAAAAGTTTTGTGTGACGGGTCTATTCGCGAGATATTTCCTACTAATCCTCTTGGGGAAACTTTGGGGCTAGAATTTACATTAATTCACAGCCTTTCAAGAAGAACACGAGATATATGTAAATTAGTTTGACTATATAAAGTCTATATATATAGGTTTTGTAGATGTGAAAAGGGAAGTAGCCGTGAAGCTGTTAAGTAAGTGTGAACACTGAAGTATTTCTTCACAAACGTAACGCGCGTTAAGAAAGTAATTGCTGAGATTAAATTATTAGATTGAAGATTTAAGATAGTATAATCAGAATCGGCTATCGGTTCATTAGTGCTTGTTCTCCTTATCTATTTCTGGTAGTCGGGTTTACTTAGAGTTGAATATTAGGAATAATCAACGCTTTAGATATCACTCCTAGGTTTCTTCTTATATTTCCACATGTGATTGTTTAAGTGTGTGTTCAAAGTTTGAATAAATCTAATTGTTATTATGGAGTTTGTTGGTGATGCTTTGTTTTCCCCCACGCCTAGAAACGTGCTGGACAGAGAGAGAGAGGGGGTGCCGGTTAGAACCCCTCCCGCACAGCTTTTCTTTTTGTTTGATTTGTAATTCCCGTAAAATTAAATCATTAAAAACTTCTTTATTCTTCAATCTGTATTGTTTAATTTTTCAATTCACCCGTGAGATAGTAGGGTGTAGCAGCTGGTAAAGTACACTTCTGAACTGTTATTCTTATTGGTTGATTGATATTTTAATTAAAGTTGTATTAGGTGGCAACTCGAGGGCTATGGTTAACGATCCTCGTAATTTTGAGTTATTCCCTAGGGACGAGGATTGTCACCCCACTTTCCGAATTACTATACCACGTCAACTTCAGAACTTTTGTCATTTAGAAGAATAAATTAGGACACAGTTTTACAGAATTTTACAGAAGAGAAAACAAAGTAATTGAGGAATGCCTTTACTTCGTGATCAATGATTGTGATTTTAAGCTTTTACTTGGTATCTTTAAGGTAAAACCTGTTTTTGTGCGGTAAAAAGGGACCGCATAAAAAAAAGCGCACAAAAATATGTGAATATTTCATAAACACTTACATATAACTAACAACTTTCTAGACGTAATACAGAAAAAAATTGTATGTGGTGGAAAGGGACCGCATTAAAAAAGTCGCATTTAAAAAATGTCAATTATTTACGAAATTTGTGAGAAAGTACTTCGAAACAAAATAAATAATTAAATTACCCATGGAAACATTTTTAAAACATTTAATTTTTCATCGTAAGAATGAAAAAGCTTTTTAAATACACGTACATAATTCTATGCTACTAGTCGTCATTCAAAGCACGCGTCTCTTGAAGATACAATTTCAATTGAATTATTTTTTGGCAATAGTAGTGATAACTCTTTTTGTAACGACTCGTCGGTTGGACAGTTGCTAGTAAACGTCACGATAACCTGATATGCATTATCAAAGCTCTTTTTGGAATTCCAAACTCCTTTTAGAATTGGTATCTCGTTTTAGAAAATGCTCTTCAGATTTGTTTTACAGTTAGATCCCTGCGTCTCAAAGAATCTGATTATTCTTGCAGGTCTCCATAATTTATCAAATTATTGATAATGCCATTGTCATTGAAAGCTTCGTCTTCAATCAATTGTGCGCGCTGCTAGTGCGTTGATAGAAAGCAATTGAACTCGCATTGTAGAAAGACTATTTGCAACCAATTAACATAGCGTCTTGAAGTGAATATACGTATATTGATAGAAAACATTACCGTTGCGCCAAAGCCATGGAAATTCATATACCGCATGTAAAAATATCACACACCCAAAAAAATCATACAGAATAAAAATCGCACAGAACAAATTGCCAAAAAATAAATTCCATAAAAGAGGACGGCACAGAAACAGGTTCTACTTTATTTAAATAATTTCAGATACTAGGTTTTATTGAAAAGGCGGATCATCTTTTTTTTTTCAATAGTTCAAATCTTGAAATTTGTAAAACGGATGTAGGCTGTTTGCCTGGAAGTTCTTCTTCCAGGCAAAGCAGCAAGGTCAAGAGCATTCTGAAGAGACCTTATTTGCCTATGTCATGGCCGCGGTAGTCAAATGGTCAAGGTATCGGATCATGGCTAGCGTGTCATGAGTTCGAGCCCTGTACCCACTGAAGACCCGCCGCCGTTTAGGGGCGCGATGCACATTAAATCTGTCCGAGAGCTCAAACGTCCTCCCATTGGTGTGGTAGTTAGGAGAGAGGGCGCCAGCTCAGGTGTCGTCCGCGTCACTTGACCATAGTTCAAAATTACGCGGTCCGTCGCCAAAAGGCCTGAACAGTGTGACTTTAATATTCACTCACTCACTGCCTATGTCAGAATACGCTCAATGTCAATTAGCAATCCTGTGCTGATGTCGATGCTCAGTGGCGATTTTGGCTGACCATTCTAGTGACAGTACCACTTGTTTGAAAATGATTTCATAATCGGGAGATTCCTTCCGGATCACTTGTGACCATCGAGTCACCTTCGCTTGAGACTAGCCAACGGCTCTCCCTCAAGAAATCATTTAAACGATTATGGAAAGTTATTGTCACTGCCAACTGATTAATTTGTTTGTTTTAATGCAATATTTACAACACTGGAGTTTAAATTTCTCATATTCTTGAACGGTCTTAATCCAGTAGTTCTGCAATAACTAAAGCTAAGTAACATCTTGTCCTAAGCTGAAGGTTGATATTGAACTACTCGTTTTTTTAAAATATACAAAATACAAAATTCATCAATTTTACTCGAGGCATTTTTAAATTATAACTAAAACATATTTGTAACCTTGATTTTGGACATGAGTATTCTACTGGTAACTAATTAATATATTTCCCTCTAACAATCTGTAACAATAAATATTGTTATTTGAATCTTATTTTTTATTAATATAACATTTGATCTTTTCAAAATTTATTCCAATATATACAAAATCTAGAAGTAAATATCAAATAAACCATTTCGTATAACTTAAATTTCTTTCTTTCTTTGAATCTTATCTATTTTCTTAAGATATCCTTCTTAAAATTTAAATAGATGCAGGGATAATCATTAAGTAAATAGCAAATAAATTAATTTGTGTGTGTGCATACTTTGTGCAATTTAATCAGATTAAATCTCAATGCTGTGTAAATAATTTTACGTAGAATGAAATATAGAAAATGCTAGAAAACTGTAATACAAGAAATCTTACATACTAATTCTATTCACAATTCACATTTCGTATTAAAATCGAGCTATTTTTATACTTATTTAAATTAATTATTTAAATGTGTCTACATAAAGATTCCCACATATAAAGAGTTAAAATTAATTCCTAAAGTTTTTGATTCTCTAATTTCGATTTTTGATTCTAAATTACTTAGGTACTCTAATTTATTATGTTTCAATTAAATTAAGCCTTCAATAAATATTTTGTTCGTTTTATGTTTAGGATTTTAAGAAAACAAAAATAAGGAGCTACATCTTATAAATATTGTCTAACAGATCATAAGAAATGTTTCTGGAGAGACTTAAAAAATCGCATTTCAGAGAATTTAAAAAAGAATTGCATAAAAACCCTTACTTTGATTAAAAATCTTATCTGGCCGTTTTTAAGATATTATGTTTTATGTTTCTCTAAAAAATGGTTTGAAACGTTTGATATATTAATAGATTAAACTAATTCTCTAAACAAAGCAAAGAGAAGTGGAATAAATAAGATTTTTTTTAATACTCTCATTTCACCATTAGTTAATTGCAACGCAATGACGCTTAATTTAGAGTAAAATCCAGATCTTCCACATTAGTTAATCTCGGCAATCGTTAGTGTTATAAAGAAAATATACACTTTTTTTTTCGGTAGATTTCATTGTTTTTTCATTGTTGGTTTGAAATCCGATATAATTCCATAGAGTTAGTGTAACATTTAAGTAAATTTTAAAAAAAAGTTATACCAAGGTATTGAAAGAAATGTATTAAATTGGGAGTATGTGTTGACAAAAAGGAGAACTTTTTAATAGCTTTTTCAATATCCATCTCAGCTGTATAAAACATTTTGTTTTTGGTAGTTGAAAAGAGTCTAATCTATGTATTAATAGTCTAATCTATGTATAGTCACAATTATGTATTAATAGTTAGATTTAAATTCTAAAAATTAAACCTTTTATTTCCGATAATGTTTCTTACATGAACAAATACCTTCATTTTAATATTAGTTTAAATTTCAAATTTCGTACAAAAATCTATAAAGTTTTTGAGTAAGGATATTTTAAAAAAATAGTGTTCTAGTATATTAAAAAATGTTTTTGAATATTTAAGGTCAAAAAAATTTTACTCATTAGTTTTTATGAATTTTTTATAGAATCAAAAGATAGCTGTTTTACAATATAAAATAAACGTGTCATGGTCAAAAACTACGAATGAGACGGAATTCACAATTTTCTTATATAGGCATAAAATTGAGCTATATCCTTTTATCCAACAGGAACGAAGTATCAGACAATATTACTTTTCTTATAACTTTATCTTTTACTTTTTACTTCTAAGTTGAAAATTTTCATTTCGTCTTTGTAAAGTCATCTATAGATTATATTATTAAAAAAGCGCTTCTAGAGACACAAATACTGAACATTTTGATTGTAACTGCAAGCCTACATAAAATATTTTAATAAAAAACCCAATACCACGAAAAAGCAATCATACACTAATGTATATATTCCATAAGTTCATTCAAGTACTTTAGAATTCATTGACCTGTAAAGTAATCAAAAAAATTGTTATTTTGCGTTCCTGCGGATTCATAGGTTCATTTTTATATATATACTTCCTACATTTTGAAGCATAGGTTTAAAATTGCTTTTCAAGTTATTTTCTGAAACTCTTCCCCATAAAAACCGAGACCTATATCAAAAAATGGAATTTGTAAAAAATGTAGAAACTTTTTTTCGTGGTGACAAAAAATAAAAAAAAAACTGATACGTGTATATTTTGGAGAATATTGGATCAAAAATTATATGTCTGCTTTTGAAATCTCTTACATTGATATTTCTTTTTTATGGAAGCTTTTCTAAAGCGACAGAATCCAATTAAAGTTTTCAGATAAAATACTGCTGAATTTGAAGGCAAGAAACTCTCACAGGAAATAAGCAAAGGAAGCATTATCAATGAAATTTTTTTGTATATAGCTTATTTCTCTGCTCAAAAATATAAAAATAGAAAGCGTAAGTTTTTACATACCAATATTTCGATAAGAAAAACCACACATGTGTTAGGAAATTTATCATGTTTTTACTGAATATTGAGTTACAGATCCGTGAAAAAAATATGCGTTTTATATTCCTCTTTATGTATTTATTTTTTGTTCTAAATTAATATTTATTCTTTAAAATCGTAATCTAGTTTACCAAAATGTTTTACTCACTGATAAAAATATTTTTTACTACATTATATAATCTTAATTCCAAAATCTTTGCTACAGTTACTTATATAATGTGTTCCTTTTAAAGGTGATAACGGAAATATAAATTGAAAAAAAAATATTTATAGTATTGGCACACAAGCCTATACAATTTTGATACTATAAGGATTTTTTTCGTAAGGTACTATCCCACTCTTTTAGTTAAAAGTAAAATCTCAACAGGAATATTTTGTGCATATAAAAATTATCCTTCAATTTTAATTTTTCGCAAGTAGCTACATTCAGAGGCGTCTGACATTTTTCTAAGAAATAACTTCTATGTCTAAAGGGATAAATTGAAACTTTGATTGTGAAAGTGGATTCCTTTTTAAACCGTATGTGAACCATATTTTTAATTTTTGATTACTTATATTTTTTCTTGAACCCTTATACTTACAACTTTCGACTCTACTTTGCGGAGTCTCAATATTGCACGCTTTGACGAACTTTTTCGATTCCTGGTACACCAGTAAATTCTTCTTATTTTAATATGAGTTTTTTACAGTTAGTGCAGCAAAGTACAAAGTTAAAAATAAAAAAAAAATCTGCTATAGAATTATTGCATCTTTTTAAATAGCTTAAAGTATGAATACAAAAAAAAAAAAAATGGTTTTCTTTCTGTTACCTACACGGTAACTTTTGAAAGACTTGACGCAGATCCTATATTTTTACATAAAATGAAAGCTTAAGACTGCCTATATTCTGTATATTACCAATTTTAAATTTAAATTATATTTTACTATTTTTTAAAATTAAAAGAAAAGGAAAAATTTAAAATCACTATTTTTTTTTAATATTTATCACATTACAAAATAAATTTTACTGATCCCATCCCAAAAATTGAGGCACACAGAATGCAGATCTATAAGTATATTATACATATAAAATATCGTAGCTCTGCAACCGATACTTTTTTTAAAATCTTGTGAGAAGTGGGATTAAGTTTAAAGATTAAACTTTATTTTTTTGCATTAAAATAAATCTTTTTCAGTTAAAATGTATCTATTTCAAATATTGAGGCTTCTTTTCCCACAAAGTGTCCCTGCATATTTTTTACTCCCATTCTAAGTGACTAAGGAGCCTTTCTTGTGAGAAATATAGACAATTTCTACTCCCGTTATTCATGCCTGAAAATCAGAAATAACAGAAAAATATTTATTTTAAATCCCGGAAATTTCATAATATCTAGGCGATTAGCTAGTCCATCATGAAATATCAATGGTACTTCATTTTAGACCAATATCTGTTGTTGTTTTGTGAGATGCTGATATTTTTGGTCAGTAACTCTAATCTGCGAAATTGAGTTGTCAACCTCATCACTTTACCGGGATTTAAAAGTACGGACGCCAACAAACCTCATGTTGCTTCTAAGCGTGAGATACTGATGAAACAAATAAAAAATAAAAAAATTCCAAACAGAAGCTAACGAAAAATCTATTTATTTACATTTTTCTAAGGGCCAAGTATTTTTTTACACTTACATTTTTTAGTGCTGAGAGCGTAATTATTGTCAGATTTCGACGAGGTTTGCTTTAAAACGTTTTTAACAATCTGTATTAATTTCTTAAAAAGTTTTTGATAGTTCGATTTTCAGAAGGGTCAAAGGTACTATGTCCCTTAACCCTTTGCGCATGATGTAACCCCTAGTGGATACATGGTATGTATAGTACAAAATCCCATTGTAACCTCATATAGCTTAGTTAGGTGTAACCAGCACAGGAAATATTATAAAGTAGATTTTCTTTTGTTGGGATTGTATAAAACTACAAAAGCTTAGCTATAAAATGTCTCGATCACAAAAAAATGGAAAAAAATAAGAAAATATTAATATTAAAATTAAAATTACAAATCATTGTGAAATTGCTTGAAATGTTCCTTAGAACAAAACGCTTTTCCACATGCGTTGTATAAGTGTATTGTCTCATTATTGATCAATTACTTCATCTTCTTCATCATAATTAGGTAAATCCGTATCAGAGTCACAACCCTATCCATCGGTTTCCGACAAATATTCTCATTCAGTATCACTTTCGTTGAAACACAACGACATTGCCATATTGGCAGGAACAAGAAAAATAAGCAACACAATTAGTTATACAAATTTTAGAAAGTGAAACAAAACACGAACGAACGTGTGCTTCAGTGAGTGTCAAAAGGAAAAGTGAAACATTATTCGCAACATCAAAGTCAGTATTAGCAGAAATTCGGGATTTCTGGCGATTTTAGAAAGCGCAGTCTGGTACGCAAGGGGCCTAGAAAAAATTGCAATTAAAAAAAATGAGAGTACAGGAATCTTATTCACTTTTATATCGTACTCCTTTGCTTTAAATAAATAACAAACACTGACGATTACTTTCATTATATGTGAACATATATGGTCAACATAATAAAACTTCACTATATCTTAACAACTGGTGCAATATCAGAGACTAAGAAGAATAGCCCTTTCAGTCAAGCAGATCTTCTACATTTGCCTTTTAGTGATGTTGAGCCCCACTCTCTAAAGTCTTGTCTCAGCCCAGCGAAAGGAATCCCAAAAGTGCATTTTCACTTTGACTTTTCTACTCCTGTCCTTAAGGGGGATATCATTCCAGATCATCTTAGGCTGTTAGCATTGGCGATCATTGATGGAATCCCTAGTGACACCATTAAATGACACCTTCTAATCTATACAGACGGCAGCAGACTAAGTGATCGAGCAGGTAGTGGCATTTACATTGAGAAATGTCGAGAGAGGTCTTCTTTTTGCCACCGTAACCCCGATTTTTCCTCCGTCTTTAAAAGTAAACTTATTGCAATAGAGCACGGCCTTGAAACAGTTCTTAATGAACAAGACTTCGGAGACCTCTGGATCCTCTCTGATAGTCGCAGTTCTCTCCAACATCTTTATAATTGGATCACAGTCGGAGACAGGGCTGTCGTCTCCATAATTCAAAAACTTTCACAAATATCAGAGCCCATGATGTTCATTTCCAGTGGATTCCATCCCATGTTAATATCTTTGGAAACGAACAAGCGGATCTCCTGACTAAATAGAGTTGTAATGCTTCTCCACCTTTCTCTTCAACCCTCACCTACTCTGAACATCAAAATCTAGGGTTAAATCTGAAATTTTAAAGGAGTGGAAGACCCCGCCCAACCATCACTGGTATGAAAGCAATCATCCAGGATCCTCATTCCTACTTAAATGTGGCCGAGCCTCTCAGACTGCAATCTCTAGATTGAAAAGTGGCCACATTAAGAGTCTTTCCTTTTGTGGAGGCAGGAAGACTTTTTCTCTTTGCACCAAGTGCAAGACTCAGCAAGCCTCTTCAGATCGCATTTTGGACTGCTTGGGACTTTCGAGGGAGGACCTTTTTTCGTCTCCCCTCCTGGTATTGGACTTCTTAAGGGTCAATGGTCTTTTTTTTGTGGGCCTTGTCTGACTACGTCAGACAGACTGAGGATTAGTTACAACAACAACAGCATATGTGAACACGGATTTCTTAATCAATCATTTGATGTTATTATTTGGTAAAAAAAATAAATATATCTTATTTTTTTCGATAATAATGGACTTCTTTGAAAAACGTCAATATTGGCTAATAATTATCGTATGAGATGTCTTTTGCTTGAGTAAAAAAACTGGGAATCATATTTTAAGAAATTTTTAAAGTATCAGATTAAGTTTAGAGAGTTATTTCAATTTTAAAATAAATTATGAATGTATGCAAATTTATATAAAACATATATTATTTTAATTTTTTTTAATTATTTAAAAAAATTTAAAGCATTTTTTAAAAATTAAAATGCAGGAAACCGACATTGATGCTAAAAGTTTAAATACAAACATAAATACACTGCTGGTCACACTAAATGCAACACCAAGAAAGACCACAGATATCAGAGCGAAATTTATCTGGTAGGTAGCATGTTATACAAAGAACAAACGATTAAAAATTACAGCCTCTTGTGACGCGTGGAGGATGAAAAAATCAGCACTTAATGTAGCCGTCATTGTTGGCCTCGGCATAGAATCAAAGAGGCTTTGGATGTATCCTTGTGGTACACTGTCCATACGGCTTTTACATATTGCCAAAGGTCATCTGGTATAGCAGTGGGTGCTGTATCCCGGGATATTGTCGTTATGCAAGCATGAACCACACGTTTTCTATTGGCGATACATTGGTAAAGGAAAATTATTGAGCATTAAGTGCCACGGCGTGGTTGCGCATGATCCTGTAGGAATATGGCTGATGGAAAGCGCTGAATGTATGAAATGACCACGGGCTCCAACACCTCAGAGATATAGCGCTAGCTTTTCAGTGTACCGGTAATGCGTACTAGAGGGGTGTGGCTGGGAAATCCAATACCACCCCAAACTCTTACCACGGTGTCTCCAAACTCGAATCCAACCATCGTGATGATGCAGGCAGAAGCCTGTTAGTCAGCAAATACAAGGTCGTTGCATTCCGTTATCCAGGTTCACCGTTCATCGCACCATTGGTGGCTTAAATGCCTGTGGTTTCTAGTCAAGGTTAAACGAAGCAATAGGTGTCTTGCGAACATTCTACTCTGCTGCAAATGACAATGAATGGTACGAGTGAACACTAAATCATGCGTAAGAGACTGAATCTGTTTAGCTATGATTCCTGATGTATCTGTGCGATACGTCACTGCTATGCTTACAATCCACCTATCATCCTGTTCAGTAGTACAACGATTTGGGGGCGATCAGCCCCGTCGATTCGTCACTTCCTCCTGCATCCCGCGATGAGACATCCGCATCATAGTTGCTTGGTTTTGTTCAAAACATTGACCGGTTTCTCTGAAAGATAGTCCGCAATCCCTATAGGCTTCTTTTCTTCCTCGGTCAAATTTAAAAACTTTTCAAAATACGCTCGATGTTTTCCGCTAGGTATAGATAACAGCTTACGCAGAAAAAGCACGAAAAAAAAACATTTCCGGTACTTCAAATCGCCAATCTGGTGTCACATTAAATAGCGCTTGCGGGAGGCTCTACAGTCTCCCATGATATCCTTCGGTGCTATAATGCTAATGTTTCGCATGTTTTATCACCGCCAACATATGGTGTAAATTTCATATGGTTTAAATGCTTCCTTCAGAATGTGGAATTTTGTGTGGTTGGTCATCAGTATACTTTAAAAATAGTTTTGGATGAGCAAAAAAAAAAAAAAACAATTATGTTTTAATGTATTTGAAATAATTTTTTCAAGCTTCCTAAATGAAGACAGTCAGCTTATTTTCTTCAACTTGACTTTCTTCAATCAAAGTAATTGGTTATTTGCTTATATGATTACTGAAAGACTTTCAGAGAGTAGATATGAACGCATGTACAGTGACTTATAAATTTTTAATATGCTCCATAATATTGTAGTTTTTAGTTTGGTAGGGTGGCAGCACTTAGTTCTTTTGAACCTTCGTCTCCTTTCATAACATTTTAGATGACATTAAAACGCTTCCAAGTTGCCCTTTTTTATTAAAAATTATTTAAAATTAAAAATATAATTAAATTTAAATTTAAATGCTTATAAAATTTTTATATCTTAAAATTTTTTTAACCAAATTTTCTTGTATTTAATGATGCATGTTACTTATTTAATAATTCCTTATAAGATTTTTTGGACCTATTCTATTTTTTAAATTAATAAAATTCCTCTGAAATTAAATTTTTTAAAAATTGCTCTCCGAAACTAGTTTGATGCCTTAAGCACAAATTCTGCACACAAAAAAAGGGAAAGAGTGAAAGGAAAAGAAAAAGAAAAAATTGTGAAAAAAATCAATATCCTAAGAGATTTTTGGTGGTGTTGTTCCAGGTGTTTCGTATAATTTAATTCTGTAAATATTGATAGGAGTTTTTCCATTACACACAATTACATTAATAAATAATTCTCTAGTTAGTCCTGGCAAAAATAAAATTTAAATTAAATAAATTATTATAAGCAGTGTTATATACATTTTTGTTATGTATGATACATATTTGCTTTAATATGCAATTTCCACGTAAAAATATAAAATAATGAAAGAGTTACGAACGTGTATTGTCGACTTAATTAAGAAAAAAAAATGTAGCAAAATTACGTTTGTTAGGCGCATTATAAATAGTATTTTTAATATAATCCTCTCAAAGTATTAAACTAATTTCTTGTATTTAAAAAGTATAATTTTCACAAACTGTTGTTAAGATTTTAATTACCTTGATTTGTTTTAAATTTTGTTACCTTTTAAAAGGTTTTATGGATTGATTTTTCAGCATTTTTTAAATACTTTTAGACTTAAACTGTATTGCTAGTTTAAGTTTTAATTTGCAAATGGCTATATGTTTTGAGATTTTCTGGTAGATCGAATCATCTCTTAGCTACCTAAATAAAAAAAATTTGATTTAGGGGGGAAAATATATTGAATTTATATATTGAAACAATACCAAAGGAAAAAATTGCTTCAATAAGATGGTAAATAATTTAACATTAAAAAGAAATTAAATAAACATTTAAACGCCTGCGTCATTTTTCTCGTTCCATTCGTTTATTATTCTTTTGTACACAAAACAAAACTGTTGCCACTCACAACAATACTTAATAATTTTTATCAGAATAAGAATAAGAATTAATATTTATTATCAGAAATATAAATAAATATGCAAGGTGACGTCACTGTTTTGGGATTACTTTAGATTTGTGCATTTCAACAATAAAATGTTTGAATTTTTATGTTATTGGATATGCATTTTTACTTTTAATATAATGACATGCTACTGGTAAAAACTAAAACGTTATAAAAATCAAATTGGAAATTTATAAAGAATCTTCATTATTAACAAAGATAAATTGAATTCCGTTTTCTTTTTTACTGATGGATTTATTTATCAACCTGAAAATTATGCTTGCTTTTTTTAAATTTTTGAATTATTTAAAAATAATTTGAGAGTTTATAAATATTTTAGAAACGACTTTCATGTGTATTTTGTATTAATTTCATTATTTTAGAGTATAAATTCTAAAACTCACTTTCTAATTTTATTGCTTTTAAAAGTTATATAATTATATAATGTAAGGAAGAATATTCTTTTTTTTTTTTTTACTACAAACACTTTTTCATAAAATTATTCTACTCAAATGCTGTTTATTCAGATATATTATACACAAAATTCAAAGGACTTTATAAACAATAAAGCTGGATTACGAATAATTTAATGATATTTTTGAAAATACTCCATAATAAGCTAAAACAATGATGTAGTTAGCAAATTATTAAAATTCTTTTTCAACAATCACAGCGGAAATTTTAATTTATGGGACAAAATTCATTCTAAAAGAAGGCCAAAGAAATCTCATTTTATCAATCAGGATTTCATGGAAGGAATTCCAAAAGGACAATAGATTGAGTGTCAAGAATGAGGTAATGAATAAGAAAAGAACTAGAGTTGAAAGAAGAAATATCTAGCATTCGGCACAAAGCGTAATTTCATATACTTACTCAAGTGCGATTTTTCATTTCCACTATATGAGGAAGATATTTGCTCTTTTATACAGTGAATGAGCATGCTCTGGAAATCAGATTTTTACTCTAAAGAATTAGGAGAGTTATTTAAGCAAAATTTTCTCTACAGCCTTTGTCTTTAGTTCATGAATAAGGATTATTCTCTCTGTGATCCGTGACCCTCATATAAAAGATTTAAATTTAATTTAATATTGTTATAATTCCTTAGGGAGGCATTATTTTCAAATGAAATATTCCATTCATTTCTTTGTAACTCAGGCATTAATACAATGGTTTAAATTAACTTAAATAAAAATTAATTAATTTCAGTGCAAAATTAAATTATACATAACATAATCGGAATTAGAGAGCTAAAAACAGTAAAATGAGGTCATGCATAATAAATTGTAGTGTACTCAAATTGCGTTGATAGTATGCAATTAATTAATTCATGTATTAATAATTAAATAGAGGTAGTTCCAAAAATATATAATGTTAGTGTATTGTTACTTATTACTGATGCTCTAATTTTTGTTAATGTTATTCTTGTCTACATACAAACACATTCATAGTATAAAAGTGAGTGATTTATATGTATGTATATATTATATATATATATATATATATATATATATATATATATATATATATATATATATATATACATTTATTTCATCTGTACAACTTTTTAATTTGCAAGGCCCTTGACCCTTCAGGACTCACAAGCAAATTAACTGGCTTATTCATAAAACGGGATTTGATCGTGACTGCATCTCTAAATTTAAAATCTCAGCTTACCTAAGATATTATCGTAGGATATCTTTTCCGCAAGCTCCGTCCATCAAAGTCATGTAAAGTTTGGAACTTTAGGTTCATATAAAAGTTCTCGTTCCAAGGGAAAATTTGCCTGCTACTTGTCCTTCGTAATCTAGCCTACATCTTCTTGTTTTTGCCCATCATAAATATAATAGTTAATAATCTTGAAAAATATCTTCTCTCTCGGCTAAGTATATTTCAAATATATATATATATATATATTCAGCAAAATTTTCTTGATACAGAAATTAAATTAAAAGATAATAAAATACTTACTAATATTCATAATAAACGAGAAGACTTTAAAATCAATATTATAAAAGTACCACGTTGGGAGAGTAATATACATGTTTCTTTATTCAGAAATATTAGTATTAATTACACACAACGCAATAAATTTCTAGGTTCAAATAAATCAGAAAAAATAAAAACTGTAAACATTTGACTAAATACTGTTTAATTCAAAAATACCCCATTAATTTTATAAATAAATATTTTAATAAATAAATTCTAAACAGTAAGGATTAAATTTCCATAGTTTATTACTAGGTTATCATTATAAATTTATTATTCTTCCTAAATAGTTATAGTTACCTCCAAACTCTAATTTTAGATAAAATTACTTGTTCTCTTAGTGTTTTTTTAAATCATATATAATCTTAGTGTCAAAAGATAATGATAGTATGTTGACAATTCTTAATTTATTATTTCTATTATTTTCATACTTTTGCAAAGTGCTGCTTTTCAGCTATTCCTATGCTTTGCATTTGGGTCAAGAATTTGGCAATAACTTGTTTATTGTACTCAGATTTAGCGCGGGCTCTGCATTTTTGAATGCAATTTTTAGGTAAGTTACTTTTTTCTGATAATGGATTTAGATTTTCTATCCATTATTTTCAATAGGTTTTTGCTCAGTATTATTAACTGAAAGGGGATAGTTGGCTGGCCACAAAACATGTTTACCCCCCCCCTTTTATATAAATTATTTTATATATAAGCTGTCCTAAGTCAGCAATGTTTATAATGCTGTAGCATCCATGCTTTAATACTTTATTATATTTAACTCTATTATTTCCATTTTTCATATTTCCATTTAAAATATATTGTGTGGTCTATTGCCTTCATGAATCTCTTGACATTTCAATTCTTTTCAGTTTGATCATGTTTATTCATCTCTATCTTATAGAGAAATTTTGACTATATATATATGTGTGTATATGTAATAATTCAAGTTAATATTCTAACTTCGAGTAATAATTAATAGTTATATACTTCCAATTGGCATCATTTTGTATAAAATCTAGAATGTTCTGGATGTTTTAACCTACTTAGTAATCGCCATGGAAATCATTTGTGTTATTGTCATATAATATTAGTTTTGTGTGTGTGTATATGTTTAGTGTTTTTTACAATGTTCTGCCAAAAATAATAAAGGAAGATGTATCAACCATCAAACTTTGTCATTCCTTTTGGGCACGGCTAAAATATCCATATCCAAATTAACAAAATGTAAAGTTCATTCGGCGAAATATTTCAAATATATATATATATATATATATATATATACATACACATAGAGAGAAAAGGATACCCGCATAATATCATATGGCTTTTCTACGCATTAAATTAATATAGATTATTATTCTTGTAGATTATGAAACTATTATTATCTCTTATGTGTTATTTATTACGCAAAGAGTTACCTTTAGTGTACAGTTAATGAATCCTATGAATCGATTTAATTATTAAATGAATGGGATAAATATTCATAAAGAGCTTAAAACTATTCCAAGCTAGAAACAATTTCAGTTTAGTCGGCGTATTTAGAATTACTAAAGGTAAAGAACACTAATTCTGTTTGTGGATGGTATCTTTTTTTTTCAATTTTTTCTTGCACTTTTTTAAACTCATTATTTTGATTGTTTCTTGTTCTTTTATAACCTAAGTTAAAATACTGAAATTACCATATCTTAAGTAGTTATAATTTAATTTTTATGCATATATGATGCATATACAGTGAAATGCTAACAGTTATTGCATGACATTATGCAAATATCTAAATGACATTGCGAGAATATAACTGGAGTGTATTGTCAGAGCTGTCATTTGTATTGAGGTAATTAACATTATTAATTTTATGATGGGGTATTATCTCGTAGCATGAATTGCAAATTGTGAACGAGAAACACTATTGACAGGAAGGAATTCAATATGATTCGATCCCCATTTGTCGAGAGTGAGCCGAGAACACATAACTTTAGCCATTGTCGCCCACCTTGGTCAATGCAGTGGGCGATTCTCCCTATTTAATGACAGAAACCAGGGACGTCTGTGTAGGGCAATTATTATAACCAGACAAGTAGATCCCTGCCAGAAAACATCATTAATCAACATGGAATGCACCGCAGAGTTATTCATGAGGATAGTGCATGAAATTTGGAGTTGATGGGATGTGGCAGGAGAAGACTGATTTGATTACTTTTACTAACAGCATGCCATCAACTGCTGTGTCTCTGCTGTCTTCATGTACTAGTTGACTGGACTGTAGATGACAAGAAAAACGTTCCTTGGGCAGAGGAATCCCAATTTAGGTTGGTATGAACTGATAATATACTTCGATTGTGATGTAGACCCCATCAGGGTTTGGACTTAAATTGTCAAAAAGACATTGTTGAAGCTTATGGCGGGTCCATAATAGTGTGAGCGGTTTCTAATACAATATAGATTGTATCTTCAGGTCAAATTGAAGATATCGTTCATTCAAATTGGTTATCCATTTCCAGCCAGTCATTGACATCAGAAACCCAAACAACAATATAATTTGCCAGGATGGAAGTGCACCATGTCTTTGAGCCAAAAGGATTCACAATTGATTCGAAGAAATTCTGCGGAGCTTCAGCGGATGATTGGACTGTGTTGATCACGAGCATGAATGTCGTCGTAAACTTGAGAGACGTGATTGGTAGATCAGTTAATACAAAACTCCTGTACTGGCAACAGTTTTGCAATTATAATCAGTAGAATATTTCTTAAGAAAACATGCCACATCGAGTTTCAACTCGTCAACAGTTTAACTCATACTCCACGTGTTATTAGGATTTATTCCTCACTGAATTATTCACACACAAATAGGGAATAAATGCTTAAGAAACATTTTATAGATCGAATTCATTATTCTACTGGGTATTTTACATATTAATATTAATGAGTGATTTTATTCTGTTAAAGGGAAAATATTAGCCTTTTTACTTTTAAACAAATTTTCAAAGAGACTTTTTTTGCATTTCACAAACTGAACTTACTGTAAGAATTGCTGGTCACACAAAGCGCATCAACCTGAAAAAAGCACGCAAACCGTGTAAAAATTACATCATGCATTAGTGGTGATGAAATATGCAAATCACGACCTTTATAGCGCGAGCAACCATAGCATCACCCGCAAGCGCTTTCTAGGGAAGAACAGATTGGCAATTTGAAGTACAGCAATTGTTTTTTCATTCCTTTTTTTCGCTATATATCACGTCAAGTGACGCGATATGCAGCAGCGATATGCACGATGGCAGTAAGGGAAGCAGTTCCCGCGCACCCTCGAATCTCGTTATGGTAATGATGATAGCATTTGGTGATATTTTTAAATTGGCAATGTTATTATTTTTAAAGAACTGGGTCAATTGTACGAGTATAATATACAAATACATATAAACTGTTATAATTATACCTCTTAAAATCTTTCTACAGAAATTTGTAAAAAACATGTACCTTGATTGGGCTGAGTACTAATTAAATATAATTGCTCATGTATAGAAGAATGTTTAAGAAATTTTGATTTATTTATACCAAGGAATTCATTCAGCGAACTAGTCATGTGCAAAACTTTATATTCCAATAAATATTTGTTTAAAAGCTGGAACATGGAAATAGGAAAAAGTGAAGGAAATAAGTGTCCATTTTGATCTAATCTCCAACAAAACGGTATACAAGAATGAAAAGTAATATAACTGCATATCTTTCCTCTCCAATAAATGTTTTTCTATTCATACATAAGCCAAAGAGTGGAAGAATTGCCTTACTTCCAAAAAACTTCAAAAAGACTATTATTTAATTTACTTTCTTTCCGAAACAAGAAAGGCCACCAAACTTTTCAGCAAAGAAAGAAATATTTATACAAGTTGATAAGACTTTTCGATAGAACGTTTTCTATTAGCATCAAATTACATCAATCTATCCATTCTGAGATCTTTATTTCAGAAGTGTTTTTATAAAGGAAATGAACACTTTTGACCTTTGAAACAATTTTTTACTTTAGTTTTCATGTTGTATACTTTTTCAATAAGTCCAAATATGAGTACTATTAATATTGTTACGAATTTTGTGTAAATAACTTGTATTTGGATGTGCAATGCATTTATATTACTCTATGTTTTTTTTTATTAAAAAGATGTAATATTCGCAAGCAACGCCGTCCCTTACGTTTTTATGGCGATTTAAAAAAAAGTGAAATCTAGTCAATAGAGCCTAGGCGGCATTTGTTTTGGCGACCTGGTGACCAATTTGGGAACTTTGGCAACCAATTTGGCCTATTCTGGACCCTGTGGATTCTTCTAGAAATTAGGGGGAAAATTCACTAATTTCACGATCTATGATGTAAGCAGAATTTTCTCGAAGTTTCTGTCAGGTTTTTAAACAGAGCGATGCTCGCGGAAACGAGTCAATCTTGTTTCAACGAGCAGTTAGTGAGCATTGTTTTGACTAGCGATTTATAAACTTTCCTTGACCGTGATTAACTTGGCTGTGCTTCTGAATAATCTCTTACATACGTGTATTTTAGATACTGATAATTATGTCTGAATGCTGCTGAAGGTGTGAAGACCTTCTGAAATTTATTATGTGAAAATTGCTGCTGAATCCTGTATTTCAAGGATTGTTTTTGTGACAATAAATTCTCATGTCTCTTAAAGAACTGTCTTGTACTTTATGACTGATTTGCATAAAATTCTTGAACCCCGATCGACGTAACAATATCAATATGACAGTGAAGATATATTTTATTTAAAAAATTTCGTTATATAAGACTTATTGCACAGTATTTTACATGAATAATTGATTTATTTTGTCAAAAATAATCTTTCATATTAATGATATTGTGATCCATGTATATGATTTTAATTATAGCTGATAAAAGATATGATATTACAAAAACTACTATAAAGAAAGGTAAGAAATTAAGAATATTTTTATATTCAACAGTCAAATAGTTTCACGGAATTTTGATTTGAGGAACAATGAAAAGGCTGAGAGCGTGGGATAAAAATAATAATGTAAATACTTAACTGAAAATATAAGAAATGATAATTAAAACAGTTGTTAAAATTCACTAGAATTATTTTTAATCTAAATTAATATTTTCAAAGTTATGTACATTACTTTCAAGCTGCAAAGGTAGAAGATGGAAAGAAGTATCAAACATGCATGATAGTACTCGTTTTTGGAGATGCATGCTTCAGGCTGGTATCACACATTACTTTGTAATGACTGAAATCATTGGCCAAAAACGCATTTCGATTCGTACAATATAGACATAAGGTATTTTTGATGCATAGATAATATAGTATTTCTGATAATAAGATATTGCATGAGACATAAGTTGTTATACAAGCTCGACAAAGGCATTATTACAGCAATCGTGGGAAGGATTGTAAGAGACAATGAACTTGAGTTATGTATCTTAATGCAAAATACCGAGCATCTGAACAGTCTACTTAAAGGCTGAAATTCATCCTAAGAATTTTTGGTACTAACGTACAATCGCATTCAAGATAACTCGCCAAGTTGGCAACCCCGATTTTGCATGTGTCGTACTCGCTGAACTGGCAACCATGTGTTTCGATTAATATAATGTCGCCAATACGGTTACGATAATACGATAGGGCCGAAAGTTTCAGTGATTTTGTAAAGATATGTGGAAATAATAATTAGTTGGTGCTCTTACCACCTCACCAAACTCTTAAAACCATTTTCTACAGTCTGCAAGAAGACAAGGATGGTCAATCAGTACTGTGCAGTACTGTGTTCTCCTCCTCAACCATAACATGAACTATCATGCTGAAATAACGGATTTTGATGAAATGAAATAATAGTCTGGTTTAGAGGTTTTAACCCGTTAACTGTCGCGTGTTTTGTGTGTTTACTAACTCTTTTAGTAAAAAATTCTGCGTACATCTTGATAACGTAATAACTTTTAATCAAGATATTTCAATTCAAACCTTTGAGCTATTTTACTATCATGGAATTCATCTCCTTCGACGTCATGAAGAACAATGGCAAATATTACCATCTAGGGTTACATACATTTCTTTCATTTCACTTTTTTATAGTTTTTAAAAATGGGAAGAAATCATTGAAGTTACCTAATAGTGCAATTCAAAACATATCTTTTTTCTCAATTTCCACAAAAAACTTCATCAAATATTAAATAAGAAATTAAGTTCACTTCAAGTCTTTGTATATTGCACCCTGTAACGACTAGAGGATTCATGCTATATATAGGGCAAAATTTAACTGTAACCTCATGTGGATGCATGAATTATTTTGGTGTACAACCAGTGTAACTAGCACAGAAAACATTATAAAATAGATTCTCTTCTATTGAGATTGTAAGAAATTGCGAAATTTAAGTTACAAAATGCTTGGGTTGCAAATTTTTGAAAAAAAATAATGAAAATTAAATTATAAACCTTTGTGGAAGAGCTCGAAATGTACCTTGGAACAAAACGCTTTTCCCCATGCGTTACATAAATTTGTCATTTTTTATATTTTTTCTTCATTTTCTTCACAAGCGAGTAAATCCGTATCAAACTGATTGTCGTATCCATCGGTTTCCGGCAAATATTCTCATTCAGCATCACTTTCGTTAAAATCCAACTACGATGCCATATTGGCAAGAAAAAGTAAAAATAAACAACAAAAATGGCTACACAAACTTTTAAAAGCGCAGTCTGTGCTACGCAAGGAGGAAAAACGGAATTAATCCGACCACAATACTTTTTTTCAGTTTCCCAATCCTCTTTTTCTTCACTGAACTTCATTTGTTTTATCAGGTTTCCTTCAGACTGCAACATTGCTTACTCTGAACTTCTGCTTCCATAACCCATACGATTTATAGAAAATCAAACAAATCGCTAAGAGATACTTATTGATTACTTTGATTACGGTTTGCTGCAATTTTTCACAATGTTACCATTCTCTTTTCTTCGATGATTTAGGATATTCTTCGTTCGGAAAAATCTTCAAATATTCACCAATTGGTGGTGACCAGAATTTTTCTACTCAAGTACAGGTTTGTGTTTATCATTCCGATTTTGATACATTTTAATAACATTTACTCTTGAACATCTAAAAAATGTGATAGATTTATTAATATTTTCTCCCTACATGTGGGCTCTTACAATCTTCCCATGTTCATTGTCCATTAAATCCCATTTTTACCCATATATTCCCAATCAATTCGCTTATACTACTGTCTAAAAAACCCAGCTTCTACTTTTTGAAAATAATATCTTTTCCTTCTAGAGGCAACACAGAGATGCAATAAATCATTTGCATAAAACTGTCAGATGGTTATAATATAGTAGGTTCCTGAGTGCATTTACGGTAAAATGAAGAGACTTAAGTCAACTGCAAAAACCTAGAAAATATATGCTGAATATGTTTTTAAAAATTTAAATTTTATATTTAAGTAGTTAAATTAATCCTTTGGAAGTTATCTTTCTCCATTCTTCAAAATATTTTCTCGGAGATTCCTAAATCAATCTATCTACAAGGAATATAATAGAATTTCAGTTGTTTACATATTAATATTGTTACGTAATTAATGATTAAAATAGTGTATATGGCTTATATCTGGAGGCGTAATACGTTAATATTAATTTCTGTTGTATTTATTTTATACTAAAATTGCAATATTCGTAAAGAACACCGTCTCTTTCATTATAATTGTTATTCTTTGTAAACTTGGCGAACATGCTGGCAACTTGGCAACAATAACGTAAATGGATGTTTCGAGAAAGATCCGTTCAGCCTATAACTAGGAGTCGCTCTCTAAAACTGTGTCAGTATTGTTTTAAACGTGGAAGAGTCGACTAGAAATTAGTTTCTACTTTCGAACGAGTGCATAAGATTGATTCAATCATTATGTATTTGCATTTTTAGACACCCATAGTTGTGTCTTGGTGCTGTAGAGAGTGTGAAAACTTTCTGGTATTTATTAAGCAAATTCTGGTGCTGTATCCCGTATTTCTAAATATTGTTTTCTCACAATAAATTTCTTTAGTTCATGGATAACTGTTTTGCTCTTTGAGACTAACAGCAGAAAGTCATCGAGCAGCGATCTACGTAGCAATATATAATTCTTTAAATATGTTTCAAAAATCATAAAAGTGTTTAAAAAGAAATATTCCCAAATGTGAATGTACACAGTTTATAGTAAACTCCAAAGTATTAAAAGCTATATCATAGAATTAAAAAAAAAGACTTACAAATGAAAGCATTGAAAAATAAATGTTAAAGTGGTCCAGCACATGAATTTTTGAAAAACTATCGATTCTCACTTTTTTCATTTCTTAAAAATTTAAATATTTTTTGTTTAAAATGATACATGATATAAGGAAATGCGATAATTAGAAGTATTTATTTATTATTTTTATTTTTATAAGTGAAGCTACTCCTTGACACGCATCAAATGAACTCTGCTAGGAGCACCTGTGTTTTCCCTTGCATTATTTTCTGATGAGCGCGAATCCCTATGGTGTTCAAGTGGAAAAATTAGAGTGCATTGGGCTGACAGAAAAGTGTATAGGTACACATCTTTTGGATCTTAAACGCCAATCAGAGAAAAAAAATTAAATGATGAAAAAGCCTAAGAGGTCGTAAACGACGCACTGACATTTTAATGTCAAAAAATCAAGGATATTATGGTATACCTATTAGAAATATTACAAATGATCTACACAGCATGAGAACTGCTGTTTGGGCTGTTTATTATCATGTTCTGTCTTCAAACGAGAGCCCTCAACATGGACTGTGTCCTGCGATAATAAATACCTGGTGCCAGTTCCAAAAGGGACTATAATCATAAACACATACACCATAATGAATTAAATGAAGCCAATTTTTAGAGATCTAGGTGATTCTATGTTATTAAGAAAATGTTTACATGGAAAGACCCAGAACCCCCAAATGAGTCGGTTAATAACACCACATGGTCAGTGATTCCAGGATTTACATTTCTAGGGTTAAAAATTCTAAAATTTGGGGTAGATACGGCTACTACACCGTTCAATGTGAGTCATGTAGCAAAATTAATGATCTTTAAACATTGTTATATTGAATCAAGTTAAAACTGTATGTCATGCTTCAAAAAACTAGATACAATTAGGATTCGTGTAGCCCAACGAAAGCATCTTGAGATCTCCAAAAAAAAGCAAAATTGTTAAAAATAATGAAAAACAGAAAATTAGAAGTGATTTTTGTACTAGTAGAAAGAACAAAAAAAAATATGCTTCATACGCTTCTGGGAAGTACTAAAAAAAGTAAATGCTCAAAAAATTACAATTTTTTACTTTAAAGTCTGTTTTCTCAAAATGTAATATTTTTCACCTTATATACCTTTTTTTCAAAAACTACTCATCATATAATCCTCAAATTGTCAGTGAGCAGACTTTTAACATGTTTATACATTGTAATGGAGGAAATTAGATATTCCTAGCAAACCTTTTTAGATATGACTTTTTTTAACTAAATTTTAGGGGGAAAATTGGACAATTTTTAAAAAATTTATAATTACTTTAATTTTTAATAAAAAGGCAAAACCATTTTTTAAAATGTTATTGATAGTACACATAAGCTACTGTAAAACCTTTTTACATGAGAAGTAATTGGTTTCTGATAAAAAGATACATGAATGTACGCAATTTAACATCGGCTCTAACGGACGTGTCAGACCCCCTTAACAAATTACCTTATAAATTACAAAATTCTAGAATCTGAAGTTCATTATAAAGATTTATATTCATCTAAGCAATAATTTATCGTCCACAGTTATAAGATAACGCATCTATGGCAATCAACTATTTCTTTTTTATTTCCTTTACTACTCGTGCATAGAAAGATGTCAATGTTTCAGAAAGGAAACCCGAGTTTTACAATATTTATCATTTCACTATTGTAGCCTCCCACACAAACATATAAACACTGCACCACAAAAGTCTCTCCGATTGCTAACCATAAAACTGCTCTCCTCCATTATTTCACAAGAAAGGGATTCCTAATCCTAGAGAGATAATAAACTCACCTACCATGTTTAACGACCGTTCTATGCTCTCGTTTATAGAGTGCTGAAACCCACTGAAAGGAGTTTCTTTCAAGATAGATTTTCTGGTCCTTCACGCTTTTGTGAGAATGGAACGTGTTGTAGGTGATATTATGATGCGCTTTGCCATTCTTTTATGAGGAATTACTGTAGTGTGTGTGCTTCTTTACGACTCTCTGAGTTTTGTGTCAAGTGAAATTCGTTTGATTGCTTTTAAAGAATAGAGTCCCTCAAAGCTGGTACATGTTTCAAAAAAAAAGATTTTTATAATACATACACGAGAGACATTTAGTTGGAGAAAAACGAAAAAGGCTTTCTAAATATTAATTATGTACAGCCACATTTCTTTTGTGTAATATGAAGTTTTAATATAGATTTGAACAATAAATACTAAATCATAAATGAACTTTTATTTACTACAAACTGAAATCTACATTTTAAATATACTTCCTATGAGATTTAAATTTACACAGCCATGTGCGTAGGTTTTGAATTTATCATCGTGTTCCATTCAGTAATAAAAAAAGCACATGAAACTTTTAAGGGGTTTCAAGGCTCTTAGCTTCGTCTCGTGGGTGAAAATACAAACGATTTTCAAATCGATATAATTTTTGAAATTAAAATTAAATCATTCGAATTTTGTACACATTATTTACAAAGGAATGAATTTTCAAAAAAGTACAAAATGTTTAATATATAATCATAATATTAAAAATTATATGTATATGAAATTAAGAATCATTTCTGTAAAAAATATTAAGTAAATTGTACGTTGCGCATGCTATTTTCTAAAATAGTTGCTATTGATGTATAAAACTTAATAGAATTATGCAATGTACCATACTTTTTAAACCGTGCCTAATTTTAGTATTATATATCTTATGTATTTCAAAATATTTAAAAAATATTTAAATTTAAAAAAATTAACAATTTAATTATTTTTAATTTTTTTAAAATATAATTTTTTTTATTTATAAAAAAGTAGCTACAGTTTAATAAGAATATATTGAGCTTTGAAAATCAATTTATTGCTAATAAGTAGAGATAATATTTTTAAAAAATGTGATGTGCAAAGTAAAACTTAATTAATACTTCTTTAAGAAATTTTTCCTGTTTTCATATGCTTATAAATTTTTAAATTATGATCATATTTTAAACATTTTGTACTATTGTGAAACCTTATTCCTTTATAAATAATTTGTAAAAGATTTGAATTATTTAATTTTAATTTCAAAAAACTACATGGATTGGAAATTTGTTTATATTTTCCTCTCAGAGATGAAGTTAACAATTTGAGACCCCTATGAATTTAATGTCATTGAAAAATTGTATTTTATTTTTAAAAAAGTAAAACGTCATCGGGTTATATTTATATTTTGCTGTCCATACATTATTTTTAATGCACATTTGCTTGAAAAAGTACTGAATCATCATTCATCTTGAAAATAAGCTGTTTTTTTTAATTAAATGCTTGTAAACTCCTTCCCCGAAAATGAAATGGTTAAAATTACAAAGCCGTTGAACCCAACAAAGATTATTAACAGCATTCGGAAAGAGTAAAGAAGTAATTGGTGACCCCTGTCGCAGTACATGCATGCATCAACTGATATAGTGAGAAATAAATATTCCTTAGCTTTTCTTGTAATTCCAGGAATTCATCAATATCTGCTCCAGAACTGCTATATTTCGAAGTGTCCGAATCTGGAGCTCCAACATATCCCATACATGTACGATTAGTGAATTTGCTGGCCAAGGAACAGTTCTTCCAAATAGAAATAATCCAGAAATATACAAGTTCTTGGTGAAGAAATGTTGGATGAAATGGTTCTTGGATGAAAAAATCATGAAAGATAAGATTATTGGATGTGGGATGTGTCTACTTTAGAGAGCTGTCACAGTTGTACCCATGATGGCCGCAGGTGACTGGTCTTGTAAAAAATAGCATTCTAAGCAATCTCATCAAGGCTAATATAATTTAGAGTAATCTCATCAAGGCAGTATACTTTAGTAAAATATGAGCTGATTGTTACTTTTGATCCAACCCTCCTCACAGTTTCGGATTAAACGTCATAGAGGCCCCTAGGCAGTCGAAATCTCAGGGCCCTGTAGCCTGTTTTTGGAGCACTAACAGAAAACAGAACACGTTCTTGTGGGCCCCTAAGAAGCAAGGGGCCCATAAGCAATTACCTACTTCACCTAATGAGTAATCCGGCACTGGATCTACGAATCTTTAAACCACTGTCATCTGCTCCAAGATTGAAGAAGAATTTATCGTTGAATTACGCGATCTCAGTTTGCTGAAAGATGATATGGATCAGACACAGCTTGTTTTATTTAAACTCTGGAAGATTTTGAAGATGTTGGGGAGTTGGAGACAGTTTTAAAGGTCTAGTCTTACAGGAGACAGTCTAGTCTTAGTGTGAAGCGATTTGCGATGGCGGAATGAACTACGAGTTGTATGGCAGAGACTATTGCACATTTGTTAGCAAAGAACAGTATGATGAGGTCAGTCACATAATCATTTGCTCTCTTGCCTCTTTCGGATTAAAAATTGCCCTTCTAGAACTTCATTGCATCAATAAATTTCTCATAAAAATTATGCTTGGGAGATTTTGTGTACGGTATCGATTTTGCTATAAATGTGGCGGTATGTGTGTTACTCGATATGACCTGCAATTTCTCAACATATCTGTTCTGCGATCACATTTGCTGTCACACATTTTGGAAGACACATTAACTCTATAACTGGTTTGCCTGTACACCTTGTTGACACTGATATATTTTTATTTCAGACTTTGATTTGCCCCTATTTCCCATTCTCATAGTAAGATTATTTGTGCTAATATTATTAAGAGGTGATGTTGGCCCATGATACTGAAATACCTCTCATCAGAAATTTTCTTTGGGGTGAAGGCGGGAATTTCGATTAGTGTAACTATTCGATATAAAGGAAGGATTGACTAGACAATGAGCAATTTGTTGCTTGAGAAGAAATGAAAATGGAAAGTTAATACAAAAAAGCTGATATTACTTTTGTCTCCATTGCACACAATGTAAGACTTAGTATTACACTATCCTCTTCAAATTGTGCGCAAATACACATTTACAATCCTCAACCATTTTAAAAAGATTAACGAATGTGAAATTTTTTTGTTAGTATGAGAGAAATTATTTTTAGATATATGAAGCATTCTTCATGTACTTATAAAAATCGAACATAAAAGGTTTTTTGTGTGTTCAACAATTATAATATAAAAAATAGCCTAAAAACTTTAAAATTAAAAACTAAAATAAAATACTTCCATTTTCGCATTCTGTTAAGTATTATTCTTGGTTATATTCAATAAAAAATGTGGCTTTTTGAACCATTTTAGGATATACATATGATTGACCGCTTCAGAGGTTTAAGCTCACTTTTTTGAATGAGTTCAGTAGGAACAAGAAATAACTGAAAGATGTTTCTTTTCAATGAGTGTATAAAGAAAGCGGATCAAAATATCGATTAATGTAATTGGATATATGTCTCATTTAAAACTAGTAAACACTCGAAATTCGAACGTATTTTTTTCTTATGAACCAAGACATTTTGAAGTAAACTGACTCTACAAGAACGTATTCTTATCGAGTTGAAAGAATCATATAATCTTAAAGTAATTTTCTCCCATGTAACCTTGCTTCTCAGTTAATGTATGAATTTTTTTCCTGATCTTTAATTCATAAGCACCCATACAAAAGCACGAAATACATTTTTCCAATAATTCACATGCCTTGCCTAAAGGAATAGATCGATTATTATGACTGGAAAGAAAAAAAAGAATGTCTGCAGTAAATAAAATTATGTTCTGTAATAAATCTTGAATATCATTAGCGAGAAAATAATGATCCCTAATCTTTAGGAGATAAATAAAACGAGTGATTCAGTTATGAGTTGCTTTTGTGAACGTTAAGAAACATAATACAAATTTATGTTAGAAATTGGTAGCCAGTCGTTATAATCTAAAAGTAGTGAAAATGGAATATTTCATAAGATCTGACAAATAAAATGAAATAAAGTGAGAAAAAATGTTTATTTTTTGTTTTATTTTAAGGCTTAGCTCAATTTTTCTTTGACTTCAAGCTCTAATATAAATTTTATACTATGAGGGATAAAGAAAATTGTTTTTCATGAATAATCGAAGTGCTAATGCATTTTCATATTTTAAAACAATTTTCAGTATCTTTAAAATTAATAGTCTTTCTTGATTTTGAACTACCGTAATATCTTGATATTTTCCATATCTTGGATCTTTTTCTTTTCTTTCAAGAAAATGAAGAGTTGACAGCATATTTTCAAATGCGATAAAATAATATAAATTCGAAGGAGAGCGTATTATATATATTCAGGCTACTCACTTATATAAAAAATATTCTTTAAATTGAAATTGGCATACTTTTAACAAAAATTGTTTTCATAAATGAAGGATTTGGCTAAAAATACCACACAAATTGGCGTTGTTTCACGTTGCTCGAGGTAAATGTAAAAAAAACTTTTTTGTAATTTCTTAATTTATAGCACAGAAATAAATATTCAATAAAAGAAACACACACACAAACCGTCTTATACAAACAGCGTTAATCAAAATTATATTCAATGCTACTGACAAGAAAAGTAAGATTCATTAGAATGTCAAATAGAATGAGACTTAATTAAGGAAATTAACTATATTCAATAATTACATTTGAATGCTTTTCTCAACAAAAATTACCCTAATACAAATCATTATCCAAAGGTGCATAATTCAATTAATACAACTATTTTGACACACTCCTTGCCCGGACATGCAGACATACGTATTATTCCATTTTTATGTTAGTTTCTATATGTTCTCTTTACAGTATTCAAACGTTTACGACGTATAGGAATAAAGAAAATACATTATTTCTCCTATGTGAATAAATCCATGACCTTCAAAAAATTAGGGTCAAATCAATTTTTAATTGTTACCATTAAAAGAATGAAAATAAAGGTACAAAAAGGGATTTCTATGAAACATCATCAGAAATTTCAAAAAGATCTTTTGCAGCAAATATACTCATCATTTATGTTTTAAAATAATTAAACACTAAGAGACAGTTAAAGGAAACGGCAAATATTCCACATTTTACATAAAATGTGCTGTACGTTTTATTTCTATTCACCTTGAGTTTTTAGTAGCAATATATTGTTGGCCCCGTATATGGATGACGTGTACTCGATTCGTTAAATGGTGGACAATCGGATGAATGGAAATGGAATTATAATAATCTAATAATGCAGCGTATAAACGTGTCTCGTAACATAATCCAATGATTCTAGGTCAATGCTTCTCAAATTTTAACTTTTTGCGACCCAATTTTCAATCATAACTTTCACCACGCCCCCCCCTCCATACAAAACAATGAAAATAATTGAATAATACAATATTTTGACGCTAAGGCTATAACACAATTTTAACCCCTTAAGCACCACCAAGTGTAGGAACGTCTCACTCAACCAAAACGATAATTACCCCGGACGTATATATACGTCTTTCCGAGGAACAAACCCCTCCTGGGCAGCCAATAAGAGTCTCTATCCTCACTCATCCCTGACCAATCAGAGAGCAGTGTCTCAGCTCTCAGTCGAGCAGCTTTCCCAGGGAATGTTCCAAAATTCCCAACCAAGCCGCCACTCATAGCCACGCCTCCAGATCACCTCCAACCAACCAATAGCCAGCAAGCCTCTCCGCAGAATGTAAAACTCCACAAACGTCGCTCCAACATCTCAGACTATCACGAAATGGGATTGAGGACTGATTTTCAGTCCAGACGCCCACAGATACATCGTAATCAAGCGTAATCAACGATCTTTTCTGTGCACTGCTATCCATAAAATTATTCCAAAGACCTTGGAATACAATAAAAGGCCCTTGACAGGGTCTGCGCAGGATTTACTTATTTCAGATGATTTGCTTATTTATTCCATTTCTTCCCCCCCCCCCAATGCATTACATACTCGCACCTACGTGGAAGACGGTGACATTTGGGAGCGAATCACATGACTTTTAATTAGCAGTTAAGAGATTAGTTATAAACCGTACAAATTATTAAGATAAGTACTAATTTTTGTGTATAATTTTTACATGCAAGTCCATGGGTTCACTGGTAATTATTAAACATGTTCTTAACTTAGTATCGTTAAACTATTTATAAAATACATTGCGCAATACTGATTCATTTATAAGTGCATTACACCAGTGTAAATGTGTATTTCATTTTTTGCTATGCAGTATGTATTTACTTTGTTTAACTTCCATAAATTAATTATTTTCTTAAATACAATTTTGTTTCCAACTTTTTAATATGTTCGCGCCCCCTCGTAGGGTTATCACGCCCCACAGTTTGGGAAACACTTTTTTAGGTAAATCCGAATCAAAATACAGTATTGAGAAGACCTATTCAAGCTAAACCAGATCGCTTCCTATATCTTTCTCTCTAAAACAGAAGTGACTCTATTGTTTCTCTAAACTTAGAGCAACCACCATTAAAATAATATTTTCTACTATAATACATAGATGTCTTCATAATAAAATAGTACATGCAAGAACCTACCTTATATATGTCTCTTTTAGTTAACAACACTTGAGGGCTCCACTTTACATTGTCCAAAACATCAAAATATCTAAATCAACTGTAATGGGCTTCGGTATTTTTCCCAAACGAGTCCTGCTTTACTTTGAAGAGTGGTTTAGGGTCATGTTCTTACCTGGAGAGAGTAAAATATTTGTACGATTAATCTTAAATTATTGTATGACATATTTATAGAGCTGCTTACAATCCTACTGTGAATAGTCACACTGATTGTGTGTAATCTCTGGAGGAACTCTGAATTTAATGAAATACAGGAATGACATATTTACTCTATATCTCACACAACACCAAACTCCCATAAAGTCATCTAAATTTTAGAACTTTTTGATAAATATTTTGAGAATCAATATTTGAAGGGGAAAAAATGGTGAACTTGATCTCTAGATCTAAATCTGATAGAACGTCTTTAAGATTAGTTTATATAATAGTTACGGGACTGTCTTATGTTATCCTCTGAGGTTATCGAGGGAGCTGGATCAAGAATTG
Organism: Trichonephila clavata; assembly: GCA_019973975.1. NCBI lineage: Eukaryota > Metazoa > Arthropoda > Arachnida > Araneae > Nephilidae > Trichonephila > Trichonephila clavata. The sequence continues at coordinate 71,002 of BMAO01032128.1, forward strand.
ATCGGCATGTAAAAGATCCTTAGAGTGCCTGTTTGGCTTGGAGGCTCTCGGCAAAATTAAATCCTAGTACTGGATCGCATCGCCAAGAGCTCAGGTGCCTCCCTCTATGGAGAAAACTGAGCGTCAAAATTGCTTGCTGTAATTGGTATCGCCTATATGGTGCAGCTCTAAAAAGTAATACCAGCTCTTGGGGAATGTACTAGGTCTGCAAAGGTTTAAAGTACCGAAGCGTAGCCCCATTGAAAAAAAAATAGTTGATCCATGGAGAGAGAGAATTTTCCACTTTAATTTTCAACCACTTAGTTTATAATATTGAAAATGTAGTGCCAGAGTCATAAATTACAGATAGAGATATATGAGCGCATTCTTCAGTTTATTATTGTCAAACAATGAACTTTTGCTTATATATACGAGGTGTGACACAAAAGAAAAACGAGACTAAGTGTGTAGCTTGAAAAAAGTATGTAACTGACAACAACTGTTTGATGACGTCATCCCCCACACCTCTCTCCAGTTTCGACTTAACCGAGCATGCCAGTTAGGAGTACTGCGTCATTAAGTGAACACGTACAACTGCATTCAGCCAGGAAAATATATAATGTAAAAACTGAAAAGCGAATCAACACCTGGTATCTTATGAAACGTAAGAAATCAGTTACGGAAATATTTCAACTGTAAATTGAGACTGATGGAGATAAAATGTTTCGAGCATGTGTGTTCGCATGTTATAAGTTGTTTTCAAGGGAAAGGGACAGTGTGGAGGATGATGCCCAAGATGCCATACTGAGTGCCCAAGGTGAGCGATTCCAGACCAAAACATTGCCAAAGTTCGTAATGCGATCCGGGTTGACCGAAGATTAAGTGTTCGTGGAGTGAGACGGAGCTGGTTAACTTGGATAGTGCAGTTGTTCGACGCATTTTAACTGAAAAATTATACATGATGATTTGAATGAATGTTGTTCCAAAAGTACCGACTGGGTAGCGTAGTTGGTTTGTCGCTGGCCTTGTACGCCTAAGGTTGCGGGTTCGACCAAGGCCCAAGTAGTAGGATTTTCATAAAACACAAAAACTACGAAGGCCATGTCACATGATTGTGCAGCATGTAAAATATCCCTTGAGTGCCAGTTTAGTTTGAGCGTTCTTGCTAAATAAAAATCCATGGTTTCACATCGCCAGAGCTGAGGTAGCTGCATTTGGGGAGGAAACTGGCGTCAAAATTACCTGCAATGATTGGTATCTGCCAATATGCTGCCGCACTAAAAAAGGAGATACCAGCTCACGTGGAATGTACTAGTTCAGCAATGCAACATACGCGTGGTGTCTTACAACACCAATCAGAAGCCACATTAGAAATAAAAAAAAGGTTCCAAACGAATTCAGTTCGATGACCAAACAAAGTGCCGTAAAACGTGTGTGTGGATATGTTAGAACTGTTTGCAAACGAGCATAATTTGGTGGAATATGTTGTAACATGTGATGAGACATGGACTTTCACCTATGACCCAGAAACTAAGCGC
>BMAO01032129.1:0-64111 GCA_019973975.1 Trichonephila clavata
ATTTAAATTTTCCCATAGTTTTCCTACAAATTTTCCTGAATTTCGCTAGTTTATAAGAAAATTTGCTCAAATTTTACCTAGTAAATTTTGTTTGCAAAAGTTTTTAAAAAAATCTACTGCATTTTGGAGGAAATCTTCACAAAAATGAGGAAATCACAAAACAGTACACACACACACTACTTTCTGTTAGTAAAAAGTTCATTAGTTGCATTATTGTAAAATACAACATGTGAAAAACGCGCTAAAATTACTTGGCCATGCCAATGATTGATATCTTGTATTCTTATACCATGCCGTTCCCCGGTTATTAAGTACAGGGTTATCAGGAATTAATGACCCGATTACAAAATTTAATAACTCCATGATGAATAAACAGAAAATGATAGTTTGAGTTTGTAACATTGTTTTTATCCAATAAGTGGCAGTAATGTTGTAATCAAGATGTTTTTGAAATTGTAAACTGAAGAGGAAATGGCGTCGTAGGGGGAAAAGGCGTTTTGTGTGCTCTCGTTTGAAAAAAGTTCGTCAGTAATCACGGTTCAACATGAATTTCGGAGAAGGCACCACAAAAATGCACTGATATCTGAGTATAAGATTGTATAAACTTCTCCAGGAAATTGGATGCCTGTGTTAAGGCAAAAGTCCAGGGTGACCTGGTTGTACGCCAGAGAATGTTGAAAGAGTGCAAGAGGGATTTGTACGCCATCCAAAGAAATCGATGATTAGTGCTAGTCGTGAACTTATGTTACCACAGTCTACCATTTGGAGTGTATTAAGAAAAAAATGCATTTTAAGCCGTACAAATTAAAAACCGTGCAATCATTGAACCATAGTGACGATTTGCAACGTCTAACTCACTGCCTTTTACATGGATGAAGCATGCAAAACGATCATTTTTTTCAATCAACTCGTATTTAGTTTACGTCAAGAAAAGTTATGTGCAAAAAAAATTCATATTTTATCTTTACAATGACATGTTAAGGGGGTTCACCCATGTAATGGGTTAAAAAAAAATGAAAATTTTTTTTTCCATAAATTGCTTTTTGACATGTCTAGAATACGGTGGTAAAGTGATTTTTTAAAATCAGAAGTCGTTATATAGAAGCAAGTATTAGAAGAGCAGCTGTTCGGAGCGCTGAGTAGGCAATCGAAGGCTGGGCCTATTGTGCACAGTCGGATTGATACCATTGACCCTTCTATGCAAATATACGTCCATACAAGTTTGTAGAGGCTTAAAAGGAAATATCTATAGTTATTGAATATTTCGTCGAACTTGTTCTAGTCTTCTCCACCAGGCATCGCCGATTGAGGGTAAGTTAAGATTTTCATCGTTTAATCGGACTTGAAAATTTAAACGCGTTTTTCTCAAAACAGTGTTTTTCAAACTTTCCTCGATCCTATCTCAAGAACGGTTTGACGGAATGACTTCAAATTTATACGGTAGACTTAGCATATATACCCGAACCAAATGGAATGCAATCATTCCAAAATTCAAACTATTTCTAATTTTTTATAACAAAAATATAACAAAAAACCCATGAAATTCGAAACTTTTTCTTTAGAGGTCTACCAAAAACCCAATGTTTGATATTTTCAATTGAGTATAGTTCATTCGGTGTATTTAAGCTCATAGATTAAAACGCCGCTAATTTTTTTAAAATTTCAGATAAGCCAATCAGTCGGAATCGTGGAAAAAGTGAGCGCCCATTTTTTCGAGGCGTGTGTGTTCAGAGCGCTATAACTCACGTTCTATTGTATATTTTTGGCTAAACATTTATATACATACTCTTAAAATTCATATAAATAAATGATAAAAAATCTCTTTACTGGTTGTCAAAAAAAATTTCTCTAAAAAATGCTTAAAGAACAGGCCGTCACATGGGTGAATCCCCTTAATTATTTCATTTTCTGTTTATTCATCAGGGAATTATTAAATTTTGTAATCGGGTCATTCATTCCTGATAATCCTGTCATTCAGTTCAAATTTGCAATCATTCTGACCAATGGCTCTATTTATAGTATTTTAATTGTGGAACTTTAATTATATCAACTTATTATATGGAACTTATCAACGTGTACGTTTTTTGATATTTAAGGAATGAAACAAAAACATGTGTTCCTCCTATTAAAATAATTGTATGCCAAGTTTTTAGACAGAAAATTATAATAAATTGTTAAACGTTCGGAAAAGAATATAAAGATATAATACACACTCAAAATAATACCAAAATATTTCTACCCCTCATTTTGTTTTCTAAAGATAAGCTCGTTTATGCACATTCTTTTTTCCAGGAACTACATCAGATTCACCCCAAACAAAAAAAAAACAACAAAAGAATACAGAGAGTATTATTTTCTCCTGCGAGAAATTATTTGTAGAACAATTTAAGCATTAAATATTGACTTTTAAAAATCTGGCGCCAAAACGAATTAGAACCAAAAGTTTGTAAAACAAAACCAGCGCTTTTAACGAGGGATTTTCTGTAAAACTGTTCTGTCCAAAGTTTTTTCTTCATCGTTAAAAATTCAGTAAAGTTCTATTTTTTCTTTAAAAAAATCAAGAAATAAATCATATATAGAATTAGAAAACTTAACATTTCATTCTTTCTCATGGAGTTGTATTGTAATTGTAAATACAGTTCCGGAATATACATACTTGTTGGAAAAAAATTCACCCCTTTCTTTAAATACTAGAAATATTAAACTGAATATTCTGAAGTATTGCACACACGCAGACACAAGATATATGTTTGTCAATAATATACTGCTATTATTTGCTTCGAGAAATTTTAAGGTAAATAATTCACACTCGCTGATTTCTTTTTACGGAATCAAAGTAGAAAAAAGTTAAATTTTATTTAAATGCATTGAGTACTTCTCAACTCCGCAATTTATTTGTTGGCCTATTCAGTTTTCCTTCTTGTTTTTGAAAATATTATCACACTAAAATTTCGCCAATCACACCATGAGAAATCACAATAAAACTGCCTTACACGTTTCGGATTATGTCCAAGTTTTTTTCCCTCTAACTTTAGTTTCGCATTTAATGTTTGAAGCTTTTCATCAACTCTTTGACTTCAAAGTCGTTTATAATAGATCATCTAATAAGGTCTTTCTAAAAAATAAATTTTTAGTTTTCCACATTTCCATGATCTATATAATAAATAAATCTTCTACGCACTTAAATTGATGTCTTCCTGAGAAGTCCTATTTTTCATAATTTTTACTGATATCAACCAAACAACCACAACTACAGTCGACTGTCTAGCACAATACCGGGATCCTCCATGATTTTTATTCTCTCCTGGACAGCCTTACCAAGCTTTCTTCTTGGACCTAAAGGCATGCCCAGAGCTTTTAGATCCTCCTCTGAAAGAAGGGACAGTGCTTCTCAGAATACGGTTTTTTCTTGCGGGCTAACAACAAAGAAAGTTCTTAAGAAGTCTTCACCCTGGTTTCCATTTCGTCATTTCTTTTTATGATGAATTCCGTTCGCAAATTTGATCCAACAGGATATTTGCTGTTGAAATCACTATGTAGTTGTTTGAAATGACGGTCCAAGTTAAATTTTTTTGGAAATGCTATACCAAATTCCACATATCAAACAAACAGGCTTGGAAGCATTTTGATGTGTAAACACGTATTGTTCTTCCCAGACAATTTTAAAATCACGTGCTGCAGTATCCTCTTCATAATTTCTTTTCGATGTCGAAAGTTTACTCATAAACATATGGAAAATTTAAAAAAAAATTTAAACAACTACGCTAACACTAAAATATAAAAACAATTTTAGAAAAGGAGAAAAGATAAACGTCTTGCTAAACAGAGTTTAAAATCAACTGAGTCTGACAGCTAGAAACAATTTGCCAATGTTACGCTACAAATTTTCTATGTTCCAAATCCAGCATTCTGATTAGTCATGGATGCAATTTGCTCCACTGCTTTACAAAGCGGCTACTTTGTGCAGATAAAATTACTTCTACTGTATCAACAACTGCGCTCCTAATATATTGCAGAATTACTTCTTGGCATTACAGAAATCGTAAATAGCCACATCTCCGGAAAAACCTTTTTATCTGACATCACGCTGACAGCCAATAGCTATAAACTTCAGCCCTGCACAGGGAAGCTGAAATTTGAATGGAAATCTGAGATGTTAAAAATTAACCACCCCCGACAGAGGGTGACTTTTTGGGCAGTTTCGACCGTCCGAGAGAGAGAGAGAGAATTTATTTGTTTTTAGTCTCACGTTACTTAACACTTTTCTCGGAATGTTACAAAACAGTAGAATTGTAAGTTTTGGAGCATGATCTCACATTTTTGGCGTTTTTCTGAAGAAAAGAGAAATCTCGCTTAGCGCCCTTAATATCTCACGCTGAAAATTTCTGTTTCTTACCTATTCTCTACATGACAATTTTTTTATTGTAATTCAATTAACTCAGTAATATTTTCATAATATTTTTGTAATTTTTCAAAAAGCCTTCGCGTGCCACGGTTATGATCCCCGCTTGCCACAATGTAGCACGCGTGCCGTGGGTTGGCCACCCCTGAGCTAGGCATTACTTATAAACAACATACATATATTCTTTGATATCTTTTTGAAATGTCTCATTTATTTCTTCAAGATAAGGATTCTTAAATACTTATTTCCAATATTTACTGTATTTCTTTTTTCTTATTTAAGATTACTCGTTTTGGGGAATTTCTTATTTGGGATTACTTGTTTTGTTTTTCCCATTATCCCATTATTTAAGTTAGTGACTACACGATTACAGCGTTGGAGTTATAGGTTCAAGTCTAAGGACACTGAAGATATATAGAGTGTTGTAACCAGTGGTAATTTATTATCATTTATTTATGTCACAAACTGATAGATGGTGCCCCAGACAGAGTACTTGTACGGTTTTCATCTGGCTGAAGAAAGTAAGCCACAAGATAGTGAATAATTACGTTGCTTAAGATCTGGTATCGAGCGGGAATCTCTCCCAATGATGTTTTTTTTTTGTATTTATATGCGTTAGACATTGAAATGTATATAATTTAGTAGCTAGAAAAGTGTCTATGTACAGAAAAAAATTACATTAGCTTAGATATGGATCCTTTGAGCTTATTGAATGATTTCTGAATCATCACAACTGTTATAGTTTGTATTTTTTTTTGTCTAATTAGCATCTCTTTGAAACAACATTTTCTTAAAAATTAGAGCTACTGGCAATGGATCTTATAGTTTTAAACACAAGCAAATGTGTGAGATAATCTTTATAATTTCGCTCAATGAGTTTTTAGAGGAATCAAGACGCGATTCCTTATTTCTATGTGAGTTTCACCGGCTACGAATTATAGAATTAGAATACAATAGCCGGAACAGCCGACGCGGGAAACAGTACAAGTCACTGTATATTAAATTGGATTCAGATTCATATAATATAGGTCATTAGAAAAAGTAACCGCTTCATCATTTGATTGTTTAAAACAGTAAGATCATTCTTCTAGAATAGATTTACACCCGGCGTCCATAAAAACTTTGAATAATCTTTTCTTTTTTCTACAAAAAAGAACAGCTTATTTTGCGGAGGGTTCATAATATGAACCACTGTAAGGTTCACGATACACTGGTTCTCATAATCATAAGATCAAATATTTTATTTTAATAAAACGATGGAACTCTATGAATGAAATGAATAATTGAAATTACATGTGTGTAGAGAATATTTATAAGCTTTTATCAATTTTCTGTTTTATTCAATAAAAATACAATCACATTTATATTAAATTTAATAGTGTAAGATAATCGCTGCATAAGAGTAATTCAGTTTTTTATAATTTTTTACAATTATTCTTCGAGTTAAATTTTTGTGAGGGCATCCTTTTCTAGTGAGATAATAAGCTATTCTGTCTGGCCAAATCTCCTATAAGTTTTTCTCCCAAATACTATATAGGATCAATGCCATCCCAAGTTGTATGGATGTTTTCCTCTTCAAATGAATCACCATATTATCTACCTCACGTTATATTTTTGATCTCATGTCGCCAATATTTGTCAAACGCAGCGCGTTAAAACATTCACCTGTTACCAATTAACTTAGGGCCTTTCTAACCTTATTCATAACTTCTTAAACATCCTGTTTTGAAGTCCTAATCAATTCTTCGAAATTTTATCTTCTTTTAACTGAAAATAAAAGCGCAACTAAATAATTAATATACCCCCCCCCCCTCATACAAATATAGTTTCTGTTTATATAAAAATGTAATACTCTCCTGAAAGTAAATTAATAGTAATAACAAATGTAAACAATAGACATAACTTGAAATCAATATGTATGCTCTTGTAAAAAATAGTTTTACTCTGAAAGAGATCTATAGTATAAAAATTTATAAATCCTTGAGTTCTTTATACATAATTATACTACCAACTGTGAGAAAGAGTTACTCGAGTATCTTGCTGCTCAATAGCGAGGTAAAAGTCTCTACTGGTCTAAGAGCCCTAAATTTAAGCAAATTAATTTATTTAAATTTATAGAGAGAAAGAGAGGAAAAGACAGTTTCAGTTGATAGGAAGATAAGGAACTGTGTGTCTTATTCATAAAAAAAAAATGTTTTTTTTTTAACTGGTGTTTGTCACAAATTCAATACATTTTCCAGAATTTTGAGGTAGTTCTTAAGAATTCATCGCATTATAATCTTTATAATAATTAATATTCTCCGATGAAAATCTAAGATGTAAAATCCTTCCTGACATATGATCAAAAATAGACGTCACATGTCATTTCCAGCCTCTTCCATTATAGTTTACTTAAATCGGTTTGGCATCGTATTCATATGTTACTCTCGATTAATGTAATAAAGATTAAGTTTCAGTATCGTATGTTTCTGCTTCACTAAAGCGCAATTTCCATGTTATTTAGAAAGAATTTTAAGGATTAAGCTTTTGGAAGATTTTCATTTTTTCACCCTTAATTACAAAACATCGCTGCCTCAATATAAACACAGCGGTGATACTTGATTATTCCTAGTTACACCCTCTTCCGAAGTAAATATTTACATCTGTATTACTAATTGGCCAAATTAATATACTGCATTTTCAATCATTATTTAGCAATTTCCTTATTATAATATTGAAGTAATATGTTAATATCTGCTTCGAAGTTTGAATGATGTTTTATCAGTGTATATTGTCAGTTGAATATTTCATATTTTAATTATGTTCAGCTATCGTTTTTAAAATGATTCAAGTAAAAGAACTATTCAGATATATATATATGTTTTACTCTATTTGAATTATATAGAAGACTTTTTTCACTAAAAGAAAAAAAGAAATCTTACATAAATAGATCGGTTGTCATTAAAATTTTAAAAGATTTTTGTTGCAATCAAAAGAATGGCATATAAATATTTTTTTGTAGTTATTTTTTGCTCAATTTGATGTTTAATTTTGTGTCTGAACATTAATGTAAAGTATTAAAAAACTAAAGATCAAGCTTTTGTTTAAAAATATGGTTTATAAAAGTTGTTACTTATAGAAAATATGTTGAGGTATATAGCAGAGAAAAATATATTAAGAGAAAAAAATTTTCTTGGAAAAGTTTTGCCTATAAAGATTTGGCTGCTTGTGATTTTCTATGAAATTTTTGGCTATACCTTACCTAATAAAAATGTTGATAATGAAAAATGAATCAGTACGATTTTAATATCTTAGATATTTCTTTAAAAATATACATAACGACATTTAACTTCTTAATATATATTTAATTTCTTTAATTATACGGAAAAACAACAACAAGCAAGTATTTATATTGAAGAACCTCTAAATATTTTGGGTATCACATATGTCATTGTAACAGTTATGATTAAAAATAAATTATTTCAAGATTCTTGAACCTTCTTAATTATTTCTAAAATATAAAGGCTATAAAATTAGAATTTTATACACAGAATTACAATTTTATTTAAATAATAATAAAGGCACAGAGTATTCTTTTTCTTCCAAAATGTATAGATGGCTCTTACCTTTTAACCTTATACCAGAGATGTTTTGTCAAATATTTATTGCCAAAGATATTTTTTGCATTTGGAAAATATTTTTAGCACGAATAAAAATTTGAGATTCGGCAAAAATCAACAATCGCAGGAGGTTAATATTCAAATGTCAAAAATGTAGTTATATATTTTAGTAATTTTAATAAAAAAATATTAGTGTGGGAGTTGACAAGTCAAAATTTATTGATTCTAAATGTAGAATAAATATTTTAAATTTTCATCTTAACAGAAAAAAAAATTAGTTATTTAGTTGTAAAAATGTTGCATTTGAGGTTCTGTATTGAAATTGCATACATGTACCTGCATATTATACCCACAAGCAATTTTGGTAAATCAAAAAACATCACCAAATCAAAAGATGCTGCCAAGTATTGTCATATGCATGAACAATATTATTGTGTTTGTACATATGTGGGAACATATCGCCCGCACATCCTGGAATTTGATGAATTGTTCAACAATATGATATGTAGATACTGAAATTTTTTATTTGAGATAACTATTTAGTTTAAAAAATACCGTTAATATGCTGATAATTACTTGCTTTCAGAATATTGTCATTTTAAAAATGAAGAGTATGAAATTGTGGAAAAATCTATTCCGTGAAACATCAATGGTATCTAAAAAAAATTTACGGCATAGATTTACAATACAAAAACCCATTAACATAGATTTTCCCATTATCCCCCCTCCCAACATAGATTTCAATTCACAAAAACCCATTTTCTTATAAAATCCCCATAAAGATTCAAAACACTTCTCTGTATACATATATTTTATATAAAATGTTTGATTCATGAAAAAAAATAAGATTAATTAACCATTATATGAAAATGGGACATTTTTTAAAATCTGTTTAATATCGTTATTAGTTGAAATATATTAAAACCTTGTTTGTCAGTTAAGATATTTAAATCATTATTAATACATTTAATTTTAAACAAGGATTTTCTTTTAACTACTTGCACTGGCAGAAAATTCACTGACGCATGTACTAGAACGGTTGTTTCTGTTTCTGTAACAATCGCATGATGACGTACATACTACGTCGTGGGCGATTCTGTGACAAAAGCATTACGACATGCGTGGCACGTCTTTCCTGCGCAAGTGGTTAAAGAGTATCATACCACTTCCAAACCAAAATATAATTGATTCATTTTTTTTTGGAATTTTCTAAAATTGTAGTACAAATAAATTTGTGTTCTTTTTTTATTTAACTCTGATTTAAAATTTTTTTATGTGTTCTTGTTTTATGTTCAATATGAAAACATTATTTTATATTTTTAGCGATTATGCATATAATTAAAAATTTTATATCTTACTTTGCTTTATTTATAATATTTTATGCCTCGTAACACATAATGCTGTGCTATTGTTGTTTTAATATATAAATTCAGCCAGAGTGTTATGATTAATATATTCAAAAATTCATCTGATTTTTGTATCTGAAAATTTGCTACTTATGTTTTATGACCATCAACCAATTTTGTCAAATGCAAAAATGTTGCCAAAATACTGCAATGTGCAGCCAATAGTGAAAAACTGCTCCCATGCATGCACAAATGCAGTAAACTTGTTCGTGCATATGCTGTTAATATTCGCGATATCTTTTGATTTTGGCAATGTTTTTTTGATTGGCTGAAGTTGGTAGATAAAAAATACATAAGTTCTGAACGTGTTATCTCACTCATTTGATCATTATTCATAATTTATTATATTTGCTATTTTTCTTTACCACTTCTAAAAATATATTTGTTTTATTTTCTCAGATAATACAGGCAAAATGGCCAATTCGTATTCAAATGGATATCAATATTCTACATATAGTAGTCCAGATTCCTCTTCAAGTGAGTAAAATATATTTTTTTAACATTATATATTTTCATTTATTGATTATATTTAAAAAGCCCAATAGCAGCATATTAGGCCTCCATGCTACAGGTTTGTAATTCAAACCTTAAGCTGGATCAGATCGATACAACCTTTCATCCCACCTGTGGGTTGTTAAATGGGTACCAAACTTGTTTGGGAATAAAACCTTGGGGGTTTTGCATCAGACCGACTACCTGATTGAAACATCTCATATGCCTTAGTACTCAAGGTCATGAAAACTTAGATGGGCACAGTAGACCTTGGTCCTTAAGGGATGTGCCACTGAGTTTAGTTTTGCTTAGGTTACATTCAATATTTCCATGTTTTGAGTTGATAATTGGCATTTGTGTGTAGTTTTAAAAATGTAAATTAAATTTATGTGTATGTGATTGTACAAAATGGAGGATTTTTATTTACATTTATTATAAATAAGTTGGAAATAAAACATTTTATCCTAAATATATTAATTACTTTTGAAAAATTTGAGTTCTTGAGTAGTTAATTTTTTATAATTTTCTGTAGGCTGTTATGCATTTTTCTATTAAAATAATAAATTAGATATTAATTTGTAATTTATAATTGGAAATTATGTTCTTTACTCTTTATAGTAAAAGGCATAATATTAACTTGTTAAAATTATGTAAAAATTGTATTAGTGCTTAAATTATTGTCAATCTGATACATTCCAAGTTTGAAATAGATGTTGCAAAAATTTGACTAAAAGGACATTGTTTAATAAAGGCACATAATTTTATGCATTAGTAATTTAAAATTTGGAAAATAAAGAAAATTCATATATTTCAGCAAATTTTTTTCGTGGGGAAATAATTTTATTTTGAAAATTATAAGAAGCACTTAAATTATTGTTTTCAATGATTGTGATTAATGTATCAATAAGAAAGGCATATTAGATACTAGCTGAAATCTTAAGGGCAATTAAAAAAAGAGTCATAAATCTCTCTGTGATAAAATTCCATGGAGTGCTAAACACTAAGAGAATTTTTGATGAGAACAACAAAAATTAGATCATGTAAAGTAACATGTTGTGAATTTTGAATTTTCTATATGAAATTTTTTTTTGTCTAAAAAATCATGTATTCATGTGAATTGTTTTCTAATCTGATAATTGGTTTTGCAAAAGCACTAGTAACTTTATCAATTTTGGAATTAATTTGATGCCTAAATGTATAAACTCGTATTTCATTTTAATAATGAAAATAACAATGGTATTTCAATAATCGCTGTTAATGAACTATGTATGTTTTGGGGTTTTTTTGTCGCACGCACGCACGCACACACACACATTTGTAACATTTTAAGAAAGTTAATTGATATTAAATTAAATTTAAAAAAAATTTAGTTAGAAAAATTTAGTTGATATTAAATTAAATTAAAAAAAAAATTTAGTTAGAAACCTGTGTATATATTGGTTTTTTCTTGGGTTTGAAAAAAAAAAAGAATATTTGAACAAGTGCATATTGTTAATTTAAAGTGGTACACTTACACTTTATACAGATAAGTTTTGCCCAATGAAAGATGTCACCAATTCAAAGAATGTTTCAAATGCTATAGTTTTTGTGTTTGAACATGTGTAGGAATAGTTTCCATTATTGGCTGCATTTGGTGATGTCTTTTGATTTGACGAAATTGGTCAATGGGTATGATAGTAAGTACCTTATAATATATGATTTTATTAGTTATTTGATGTAAGGCTTTTATTCATGGTTTCAGTTATCTAGTATAAATTTACAGATATATAAAAAGGAAATCCAAATTTGCTTAAATCCAATGCATTGTGAAAGGCTGTATGTTTCAAAACCTATTTTGGATGAATGGGTTTAAAAATTTCTTGAATGCCTTAATTGGTACTCACTTTTAAAATTATAAACTTTACAAAAAAAAAAAGGTTTTGGTTTTTGATTTAATAAAAGATATGTAGTGTTGTTTTATTCTGCTTCTGTTTGTGTAATTAAATTACAATAATAAATGTGAGTAGAATAGTTTTTTTTTTTATAAAACTGTACTAAATTCATTGTAAGTAGATATTAATGAACAATTAATAGTTAATTAAAATCATAAATTAACTTTTGCTATGACAGCTGTTTGGGAAAAAGTAAAATTTTTTTTAGAAACTGTTAAACTTTTTTTTTAAATGCTCTTAAATGAGCTTATTTTTGTTCTTTGGTACACTTCTGTAAATAAATTAGTACTCCATTAGTGAGCATGTTTGCTTCCAAATTTTAATTCTTCATAGCACTATATTTTAAAGCATTAAACTGTAACACTATATTTAAGCTATTGATTTCACTGTTTTTTCTTTTGTTAATATGTTTCTATTATTTCCTTTTCTGTATTGTAGCTGCCTTCAGTCAAAAATAGTTTGCGAATAATAATAAGTTATTTATAATATATTAATTTTTCTGACTTGATGATTTTTAAAATTGAGCTAGATACTTTTTCAATAATGTTTATAATTACAAAACTTAATTAAGACCTCTTTTATAATTCGATGATTGCGTTGAGATGATTTTCTTTCGTGTATATTAGATTTTAAATGTTTATTAATTTACAACTTTATTTTACATTTTTAGGTGGATATGGGGAATTTACCCGCTTGTTTGATGTTATCAGTACTAATGTACAGAAAGTTTCTCAAAATGGTAAATCTTTATAAATATTTGCAAAATAACATTTATGCTTTTTCATTTAAGTTACTTAAAATTTTTAATATGCTTGAAGATCAGGATTTTTTTTAAAAAAAAGTTCAAAAACACACTATAACATTTGAAACCATTATTTCAATGGTTTTATTTTATCTATTCTGTTTGATAAATTTTTGATTTTGAATTTTCAAATGCATTTATTATTTAAGTTATGAAAGATCTGATGTATATGAATTAAATGTAAATACTAGAAATTCAGTGAATTAATCTCTCTTCAGATTAAATGATTAGGGACGATTTTTACTTTATGCTTTGGGATAAATGGTAGTGTTCCATGTTTGGAATCTAATCCATCAGTATTTGGTTTCGAAGAAAATACTATTATTTTTGTTTCTTCATTTAAAGATTTATTTTTTTACTGACAAAACTTATGTATTTTAATTGGGCATTATTTTTATGACATGAAATTCATGGATATAATAGATTTCCTATCAAAATCACCACTTCATATCACAGCTGTTGATTCTTGCCATTAGCACTGCTTTTTCGAACAATTATTACTTTCTCAAATGCTGAAATCACCTCTGCTTTTTTTTTTCACCATGGGAAAGAGGAGTGAGCTCGTACAGCAAGGATTTAGAGTTAAAGAATCAGCTTCCTAGAACATTCAGAACTTAGGAGGGTATTTTAGATGCCCCTGCTATTATTGCTACCTAATTAAGTAAAGTATTTAACCCAATTTTCAGAAATATTTAACAAAAAAAAAAAAAATTCTTTGCACATAAGGATATTTTACCAAGTATTTTAATTTAACAGTGAATTTTTCACTACAGACGGTTGTTTGTATTTGATAATGTATTTCAATTAACAATAAATAAAGATTTTAAAATTTTTAACTAAATGTTTTTAGGTGTTATAACCAAAGACAAGTTCTGGAAATTACTAATAAATTATTAACTATTAGCTAATACAATAATTAACTAAAGCTAATCTATTAAAATAGTAGCTCATACTAAGCCAAAAGAAGAGAGTGAAAACCTAACCTCGACTACCTGAAAAAGAAATATCAAATACTTAAATTTAAAAGATTTAATAAAATTAAAATAAATTTGAATTAACAAAATTTAAAAAAAAGAAACCTAAGCAGGCAAAAAGATAAAAATGAGCATGGAAATTTTTTTGCAGTGTTGTAGCCATCACTGCTTTGTGGAGCATTCAGAGTGCTGGAATTATCAGTTCTTATTGAAATGCTGTAGTTCCATCAAATTAAAAATAGAATATCTTCATAACTTACAAATTATTGCAGAAGTAGCAAGAAGAAATAAAGCAGCTGCTTCATTTCCTTCAACATTAAAAACAATAGTTTAATGAGGAACTATTTGCCTTAGGTAATATTTGATGTTGATAAAATGAATACTTTTTGTTGGAGAATGTCATATTGTTCACTTTTATTCTGTGAAGAAAACCAAGTTCCAGGATTTAAAGCCACAAAAGATAATTTAACATTTTTATTGGTTTGAATGGTAATGGAGACTTCTTTATATTAAAACTTCTACTTGTTTATTATTCCAGAATATCCAAGGAAATTGAGGGGATTTCAAAATAATCTTTTCCAGTTATTTATTTCATAGTTCAATAAAAATAAAGTCTTGGATCACACTTTCGAAATTTTCAAGAATTGGCTTACTAAGCATTTTTGTCTGTTTTTTAAACAATACTGTGGATTATAAAAACCAAATATGAAAGCTTTATTTTTGATTGATAACACTTCAAGCCATCAATGTATTTGTCTAACTTAACATATATTGCAATTTAAATATTTTTCCTGGTACCAAATACAACATTGTTAATTCAACCATTTGATCAAGATGTGATATCAAATTTTAAAGCTTATTATCTGTGATAGAGATTCTTTTAACTAACTGATAAAAATAACAAAAAAAGATAAATGATCCAGAATTTTTTTTGAAAAATCTACATTATTATGGATGCTGTAAATAACATCAATCTTTTTCATTTTGAAGGAAATGAGCAAAAAATGCTTAAAAGGAGTGTGGATAAATGTATAGCCATAGCACACAAGATAAATCTGTTGTTCATTAAGAGGAAATTATCAAGCTAGCTAATGAAACAAGTTAGATAATAAAAATGGGTTAGATATTGTAAGAATTATTAGATGATATAATTAATTGTAAGTCTTTCCGACTTTCCAGAATTAGAGTCAGTGCACAAATTTGCTAAGATTGGCAATCAGGAAATTTGGGGAAAAAGGAATTTGCTACAGATTTTCTTAATAGTTTCACTACTATGGTTCAGTTTTACACAAAATGATTTACGTTTTATTATCCATTTAGAGACAAAACAAAGTATCCTTGATACAATGTTTTGCTATCAACCCCCCCCCCTACTGGCTGAACAAAACTGGAAAAGTTGAAACATATTTGAGGACTTCTTTAAAAAAAAAAGGGGAGGGGAAAGTCAAATGAGGAGGAACCTCCCACATCGCAAACTTCTTTTCTTGAACTTTGATTTCCAAGAATGTTTCATAAATAAGAAATAATGCATTAAAAATAAATAAGCTTATAATTATAATGCTACAAAATAAAACCAAAAAATTATAAATCTTATTGGTTTTGTTCTACTTATCTTTTGTATTTGTGTTAAGATGGACCTTGTTTGATACTCAAGGTTGTAGATAGTATGTTTAATAATATATTTTAACTGCTCTGGTGTTATATTTTGTTCATGAAGTGTAGTGGAGTTCTTCAAATCCCAACCAACAAATCAGATAACCAAAATCAGAGTCAAGTCCTATTTTTTGAAGAACTAGTAAACATTTAATGTTTTCCTCATTTTTTACTTTTTAAAGTTTATAAATCTTGTTCCAAACTGTTCAAATTGTTTATGCATTTTGTGTAGGTCATTTTCTTAAAATTTTATCAATTTTTGCTTTGAAATTCTTGAGCATTTGATGTAGAGCCCTCACAAAGATAAATCACTCACTCAGTTTAACTGCAGGATACTGCTTATAGGGGAAGTGTAATTATAATCACCCTTTTTAATAAATACATATTTTTGTTGTTAAAAACAAGTAAAATGTTTGAAAAGATGCAATTTTCTTTTTTCCTTCTCTGGACCAAAATATTTTACCTGTCAGGAGCTTTAGTTTGATGCACTTCCATTGTTGAAGTTTTTCTGTTCGTTTTGTCAGGAAGAAAAATCCAATGTCTTGCACTTATTAGAAGTCTGCTAATGAATGGCAGGTTCTGTATGTTGCAAAAAGGTTTGCATGATCATTAATATCATCCAGGCTTTATATTTTTGCTTGAAAAATTTTGGTCATTATTTTAAATTGTGTATTTTATGTTATTTATAAAGCAACTTTTCTTTTTATGTATATTTAAATAAAATCGAAATTAAATTTATTTTCTTCTTATGGTTTTTATTGTATCATGATCATATTTTATGGTATAAAAGATGATTTTATTTATAGTGGCTTCAATGCAAAAAATGGTTAATCAACTTGGAACACCTCAAGATTGTGAAAGCCTCAGAGCCCAACTGTTAGTAAATTTTTTAACAATATTGCTTAAATTTATTGATTAATTTTAGTGTTTTACAATCTTTATTAAAGTTACTTTTTTAGCTTTTAAATTATTGAGCTATGTTTATTCATAGATTTGTATCTTAGTGTGTAAACTTAAGTTATTTTAACAAAGTTTTTGAAAATTCCACTAATATATTCTTGGTTCTTTTTTTTTTGTTGCTTAAATTTGATTGAACTATTTTTGTAACTCCCCCAAATAGAATAAGGGGGAAAGAAGTCTCCATTTAAAAAATTTATGCAAGATTTGATTTTGCGGTTCCATATTTTTAGTTTATAGGCAATAATAATATAATTAATTGACAAATTTTTGCCCCCCAGGCATCAAGTGCAACACTATACTAATCAACTTGTGAAAGATACAAATAACTATCTCAAAGAACTTTCACTTTTACCAAACCCCCCAAATCTGTCTGATCAAGTAAGTAAAATTTTCTTATTAATAAATATTCTGCATTCATGTTTTGATTAAGGTATAGAATGTATTATATTGGACAGTCCATCACATTTTTGTTTGTTTCAAACAAAAGAAATTATATATTTTTTTTATAATAAGGATGATTTTTCATCTTTTTAAAGGTAAAATTTATTTATTTGAAAACTATAAAAATATAACATACATGAAAATTCAATATTATGCAATTTTTTTGATATATTAATCACATTATTTTATAATAATTGTACCTCCAATTTACAATTTGAATGAAAATAAGTAATTTTTAAATTATAAATTAATATTTATTTTTTTTTTAATGAAAAATATTATTTATGGAGATTATTTTTAGTTGCTTTTTTGTGCATGTATTTATAATTAAGAGAATTGTTTGAATATACCTAAATGTATATTAAAACCTTTTAAAAGGAAAGTAATTAAGAAGAAATGCCATAGAATAAGAATTGTTAAAAAACTATATTTAAAATTATGCTACTGATTAAATGCAATTTTGTGCATCATTTATTTATTACTCCAATTTAAAATATAAGAAAGATGTGTTGACAATTTTACTGAGAATTATTCTTTTAAAGTATTAATTTTAAGTATTTATAACGATTCTAATCAAAACAATATTTAACACCATTGCAGTATATTAATAAACAGAAAAGATGTAACTTATGAAATCTTTCGATCTCATGCTTATTTCAGTTTAATTTGTACCATTGTTTTTCTGTGCGTATGAACATCTTATCTTTTTTTAAACAATAGAAACAAAGAAAAATTTTAAAAGAAAGATTAACTAGTCAATTTTCGGAAGCCCTGAAGAACTTCCAGCTTGCTCAAAGAAATGCTGCTCAGAAGGAAAGAGCAAGTGTGATGCGAGCAAGGGCTCATTCTGGTCTCACTGGGGTAAGTTTCTTGAGCATTTCCTATATCTCTACATTCTTCCCTGTTACATACTTGTATCAAAACTCATGTAAAAAATTACAATAGTAGAAAGTGTACTCTACAGTACCTCAATAGAAATTAATCTAAATAAAACAATCGTGTGTTACAGTAACTGATACAATCCTGTAAGCTATTGATATAGAATGTTAACATGTTTAAATTAAGGAAATAAATAAAAACCCAATTTATTGCTATCTATACATATTTAATTTTTTATGAAATAAAATTGAATTCAATTCTAGTGATAAATATGGCTTGGTTAATGATATATAGAAAAAGTAATTATTTGTGCTTTTATTAAAATACTGTATAAATTGTGCATATTATTTTTAAATATTTGGATTAAGCAACAAAATAGTTACAATTTTTACTATTAATTCCGATTTTGGAATCTCCTTAGCATGTTGTCTATAAAATCAGTTTTATTAAAAGAATATTATTATTACCTAGTAAGATTTTAATTGTAATTTAACTAGAATAAGAAATTAAAAGGATAATTAGTTGGAAATTTATTAATTTTTTTTGACTAATTTAATTATTTGCAATAATGAAAAGTGGAATACAATATGTTTTTCATTTTGATATATATATATTGAAATATAATTTGAGAAAGTGTACTAATTATTGCTGATTAAATTTTAAATATTTTCTAGAATCCTTTTGGTGAAGATACACCATCCAGTGGTCAAAATTTGATTGATTTGCAAAGGTATTGAATAAATCTTGGTTTTCGGTTATTAAATAATTAATATAAGTTTTTGTTTCTTGATATAGTGAAGTAATAAATAAGAGTTGAATCTTAATATAACTTTAAAAGAATGTATGCTGATTAATTGCTTACAATATAATTTTGAAATGAATCAAAATGTAAACTATATACGGAATTATAGATGCCATTACATATAGCCAATAAAAAGGAGAATTGAGTTGTTTTTACATTGTATTGCTTCATAAATCTTTGTATTAAGAAATAATCCTATGATTGTCTCTGAATATATTGGTTGACTTGAATGCAATAAATTAAATACTATCGGAGCTTTCCCAAGAACCTGGTATTATTGAAAGGTGAATCTCTATTTAACGAATTTTCTACGTAAATTTTTTCCCAGTAGTAAAATAGAGGTCTGACTATAGTATAACATATGCATTTACATATCTCTCTAGATTGCATAAAAAAGTTAGTTATTAAAATAAAATTTGGGATATTTTTAATTGTATAATGTTTTTTTGAGGCACTGATGTTTGCAATGAAAAATACAAGTATTTGTTAACTCAAAAAGTTAAATGGCCTAGGTATCTTTTAGTTGCTTACATACAAGTATTTGAAGAGCGTTTTCTATCTAAAATTAACATTCACTGCTGTTGATTATTTTATATTTCTTAATAGGTAAACATAATGCATAATTTCTCATTTTTGTTATAGTCCTACACAAAGTCAGATGACATCTCTACAAATGGAAGAGGAAGTAAATTTGGAACTTCTAAGAGAAAGGGAAGAAGCTGTCCGCAAATTGGAGGTTTGTAAGCTTTCTTGTTGGTTGTAGATCCAAAATTTTTTCAAACTACTGGTATCTAAGTTTCTGAATTCTTGGTAATGATTACCATGTTTTGATTTGTGCCTGGAACCTAAATTTTATAAATGGAACAAGGTGAGATATTTATTAATAAATTATGAGCCCTCTCAGTTTAGAATGTACAGCACATTCAAAGATTTTCTTTAGTAGCTAACATGCTTCAGTCTAACCTATTTTCATTCTCTGCAACATAACATTTGAGGAGTTGCATATTGAATAGAAACCATAAATTTTGGACAAGATGCAAAGTTTGGTGAAGTCTATTATTAAACCTTGATTTTTTTTAAAAAGACATTTGAAAGAGCAACAAAGTGATAATACAAGAAACCCATTTTTGTAACTCATCTTTTCATTATTTAAAATTTTGTACAAATGAAGTATAGAATAAGAATTTTATGTTATATTCTTTAGGCAGATATTGTTGATGTGAACCATATATTCACCGATTTGGCTGCATTAGTCCATGAACAAGGAGAAGTAATAGGTAATTTAAATTTCTTTTATATTGATTAACTGTAATTAAGATACAAATTACCACTATCAGAGGATTCTAATATTGCTAGAATAATAAGTTTTTATGAGACTTAACAATAGCTTTACAACATTCTTGTTTGTAGAAATCATTATGGAATAAGTGATGTATCATGTTTTAGTTTCAAAAATACTTATTAGCAACTTGTTTTAAGCATTTTCTTTGAGAGGGGTATTCCAGCTCAAATATCACTTGACCATGGCTGTCTCACGTTGCTTCAGAGTACAATGTAAATTAAAATGAAATTAAATACAAAAGTCTTAAATTTTATTTTAGTAAGTTTTCTGGATAAAATGAATAAGATTCCTTATTCTCTTTGGAATACAATTTGGAAAAAAAACATGATGGTTGAAGTATTTGTCATCTTTATGCAAATATCAAAATCAGTATGAAGGTTATGGAACTATGCCCAGATAGTCTGTTGAATTTTGTCATTAATTCTGAAAACTTCAGCATGACATACAGTGCAATTGAGCTTTCTCTCACAACCATGCATTCTTTTATGACATAATGCTAATTTTTAATATCCACCTGTTGGTGATGAATTTTTAGCAATGAAAATATGGTGTTTTAACCTTATGAGCTTAGGCACGCAGCTGCACAGCATTAAAATGTTATGATCATCTCAGCTGTTTAGACAGAGCTCTCATTACTATGTAATTCATTTAATGAAAATTAGAGGTTATTAATAATACATTTTAATTGTTTTTTTTACTATAACAGATAGCATTGAAGCAAATGTTGAACAAGCTCAGATACAAGTTTCAGAAGGCACGCAACAATTAGCAAAAGCTAGACGCCATCAGGTAATGTATCTTAATTTCACAAGCATACCAGTTTTTGATTTTTCTGTTAAAGGAAGTATTTAATTTTAATGTTTCTCCTTAGGCTGCAGCAAGACGCAAAGCATGTGTTTTAGTCATCGTTCTAATTGTGGTTGCTGTTGTCATTGGCTTGATAATATGGCTTTCAAGTTAAAAACCCTGTTGGTGAAATTGCTTTAATAATGGCAGATTTAGATGCTTTATCTACATAAGTTTTGTCGTCCAATTAACACCTGCTATTTGTGAATAAGAATCCACTATTATAATCAACACCGAGATTTGTATTGAAAATTGTGTATACATTCCAATTGACTTGTACAGAAACAAAAAAACAACAACTGAGGTATATTTATTTAGGATCTGTTTATTCAACTTATACACATTGTAATTAAAAGTATTATACTCTTGTAGATTTGAAAATTACAATGGGTTTTATTAACCATTCTTTGAATGTATTAGTCACCATTTTATGTTATTTCAGTAATGAAAATAAATGTAATTTTATAAAAAGCCTATTTTTTTTCTTGTAATAGGAAAACAGTTCTGCAATAATATTATTTCTAATATGTTTATATAAGAATTCTGGGAACCATTTAGGTATTTGACATGTTTAGAATATACAAATGACTCAATGAGTTTAGAAAAAAAAGTTTACATGGAATACTTTAAAAACTATACAAAACATATGACTCATTTGATTCGTAACAAAGGTGGATCTAAATTGTCTGTAGGCAGCCATCTTGATTCATCAAGAGCAGTATAAAATTCCTGAGGGGAAAAAAAAGTTGTAGAAGTTAAATTCTTTTTTCATATGAGTGAACAAAGTTTATTCAAATCTATTATGATTTTAAAAAGCTGTCAATTTTTTTTAAGATAATGGAAAAGTAAAAATTAATACATTAGAATAGAAGTTGAAAATATCAATAAAATAAATCTGTAAAAGTATTCTTATTAATAAAAAAAATCCATTACAATCCTGAATTTTTAATTGTAATATGAAAAACTCACTTCATTCCTCTGCATAAGGTCTTGATTAAGTTGATCAATATCAAGAGGTACATCATGTTCTGAAAAATCATCATGGATTAATGAAAGATGAAAATAATCAATGTTTTTCTGAAATGATTTATTGTAGTAAACACCACAGGGAAAAATTCAAAATTGTTTAAACTGTTAAACTTTAAGAGTATGCTATTTTTTTTAATACTGAAAGTTATCACTCAAAAACTTCATAAGAAAATATATTCATAACTTAGCTCTCAGATACAAGTTACATTTAGATTTCAATGTATATTGAATCTGTCTTAATTTACATTCATCCAAATAAGATATTTTAATCAAAACTATGATATAACAGCATTGGCATGATTTTCTTTTACAATAAGACTTTTGATTATTCTCCAAATTTAGGACCAGCTATCTAAGTTACAGTGCTTCGATAAAGTTTGAATTTATGGGTCAAGAGTACAGAGATTTGAAAGGGAGAATCAAAAGTTTGAGGAAGACAAAGCTGTTCCTCTGAATATATTGAAGTTTTTTTTTTATAGTTGATTTCTTGAAGAACAAATACTGGGTATTGAAAACAATATTACAATGACAAGTTGGTAATTGATCGAAACAACTATCTGCATTTAGTCTTCTGGAAAATTCTCACCAAAAATTGGAAATTCTAAGTGGAAAGAAATATTCTGAGTAATTAAGGGAACTAATTTGATATACGAGTGCTACGTGCCAAAGTAGCACTTGTTGAGTGAGATATGGAATCCAAGATGGCATCTTAGCCGTAACAAATCATCAGGAAAATAATTTAAAGAATTGTTTTAAAGTATATTTCAAATAAAGAATATAGGAATGGATTGAAAATAACCAATATAAATATAATATTAATTATTATATCCATACAATATACCGTAAAATCTGGCGTGTAATACGCACTTTTAACACAAAAAATAAGATCGAAATTTATGGGTGCGCATTATACGCTGAGTATAAAAACAAGAGATAAAAAAAAAACTTTACCTCTCCAAAAATCGCAATACTGTTTATTTAAAAGAAATGAACTAAAAGGATTATAGTTCTAGAAGAAAACTTTTTTCAAAAGTCTGGGATAATACCTCGAATAAATGACTTCAAAACATAA
Source organism: Trichonephila clavata (assembly GCA_019973975.1). Lineage (NCBI taxonomy): Eukaryota > Metazoa > Arthropoda > Arachnida > Araneae > Nephilidae > Trichonephila > Trichonephila clavata. Next base: position 22,631 of record BMAO01032129.1, read on the forward strand.
GAGCATAGTTTACTATCATTTTATATTTCTTTGTAAAAAAGGGGTGCACATTATACAGTAATAATACTGATAAAAAAAACAAATTATAAAAAAATAATATTTGTTATATGCAATAATTGTATGTTAAATTATATTATAAATAAAAGAATTATGTAATATATTAAAATTAATGAATTTCAATAATTGCTGTTTCCAAGACTGAGTTCCTTTAATGAATTTCATTGAACACAAGGAATGTTTAAAAGTAAAATAAAGTGGAAACACATGATTTGCAGCAATAACTAAATGCACAGCCCTCATATACTTTAAGGAAAAAAAAATTGCAATAAAAATGGTTACATTTTTGAAGAAATTTAATTAAAATCATCAGAAATAAATAGGGTTACCTTAGGAAAAAACCAATAAAAATTAACTCTAATATACATCATCCCATGACCACATGATAAAAATACCAAGGTAACCATATTGTAATGTTATCACCCATTTTGGTGAACATAAACAACTTGGCGTCAAGCACTCGTACATCAAATTAGTACCTAATTAAATTTGAATAACAAAAAGGTCAATGTGTGTATTATATAATTTATTCTTACAATATTTTAAGATTTTTGAATTGTATAAAACCCACCATTAGAAGAAAACTATAGTATTACAATATTTCAAAATTAAATTGGCAATATTATTTCACTGGACATGGAATTCACCAGAATGGTGAATGGAGTGGAATGATGTGACAATACTCATTTGTATTTAGACTAAATTATGCAATAGTAACATCACAAGATGACTGACTCATTTGTTTTGAATATTGATTTCATTGGTCAAATGTTATGGAATCTGCATAAATGCAAATTTTCATGTATGAAAAAAATTAACCATTGAATTAATAGTAACTACAGAAAATCATAATCAAATTATCACAAACAAGAATTTAGTTTTATCAGATAAGAGTTGGGGCAAAAAGAAATATTTATTATTACCTTCAACAGCATTTTCAGCAATTTCATAGGCAGCTTGAGTATACTGAAAAAAAAAATGGTTAAGATTAGCATTTTATGTGTATAAAATAAAAGCTGTGGAAATGCATGTTTGTCACTAAATTATTATCAAATATAAGATTCAATCATAATATCTATTCATGAATTTTAAAAAATAAAGATAAAAATTTTAATTTTTTTCAGAAAATCACGTGATTAAAATATTGCATTAAAAAACCATTAATTTTAATAGGTATCAACATTCATTCATTTCATTTAAATAAGCAAAGCATTTTTGTAAATAACATACATTTGAGGCCTTAAATTTATATTCAGAATAAATGTCGATTGTTCAACTCTTTAAATATTGATTCAGTTAGAACTATTGAAATTTAATAATAGTGTGGACGAATTTACAAAAATTACACATGAAGTGTTTGAATAATAAAAAAAAAAGGTAATAACATCTCTTTTCAACATTGAATTTATTCTTTAAATTCACCCACTCCTTAAAAGAGTGGTCTCATAAATGAGTGTTTCATAAGGTGAAGTATAACAAATATTTAAGAAATTAATAACAGTAAGTATATAAGTCCAAGAATGGTGATATACAATACAGCTCCTTTTGTTTGCCCACAAAATTTATAAATTTACTAGAATTTTATCAAATTTCCAATTTTAACTTCCCACTTTTGAATGAAATTGGTAAGTTTGAATTCATAGTGTTCTACAAAGCTATAAGATCAGACCTTGAAATTTTAAACCATGATCAAATACAAATGATACTTGAAGCTAGCACTTTAACCGTCTAACTACCATATAAGGAATTTGAGACCAAACTCCATTTAATATGTTGCCACCTTCTTGACATCAACCTGGGAACCTTTGGAGCAGTGGCACTCAATTGGTGCGATCATATTTGGGAATTACACTTTTTATTTACATTAAATTAATTTCGATCTATCTAATGATCTTACTAAGGATCTATAAATTATTTCTTAGAATTCAGGATTTGAAATAAATGACTAAGTAGAAGCTTTGACACTTAGTTCAATGCAGCAACTCTTGATTATTCCAGAAGACAGTCTTAGATGAAATAAGGATTTTAACTTAAAACTCTTGAAGTTTCGTAAAGAAATTTTCTTCAAATTTCAGCTAAGAATATATACTTGTTTGAGATTTATTAAAATTACTTAATTAATTTTTTTATGAAAATTTTTAGATCGTGTAAAGTTAGTAACTTACTTGGGCTACACTTTGTGTAGTTGCTGCTGTAGTAGTAGTTGCTTGTGGATCTGTGTATGAATATTGTTGAGGATATTGATAGGCACCTCCATATGCAGCAGCATAACGCTGATCATATCCATAATATGGATTCTGTGATTGATAATTTTGCCAAGCAGCATAATAGCTTTGATAGTCATAGCCTGGGTATTGTTGCTGCCATTGCTGTTCCTCTGAACCAGGAGCACTAGGAGTAGCAGTTCGACTAAACAAAGAAGAAACTTATCAATTTGATATAATTATAGGTTTAATCTATTTCTAATTGGGATGCAGATTAGTATTTTACTATTAAAGACCTAGTACATTCCCGGAAGCTGGTATCTCTTTTTTGGTGCGGCACCGTATAGGCGGATACCAATCGCTGCAGGTAATTTTGATGTCCAGTTTCACCTGAGCTCTGACGATGCAAACCTGTACTAGGATTTAATTTTGCAGAGAGCATATGAGCCAAACAGACACTCCAGGGATCCTTCATAAGCTGTCGATTTTCTGCATCATGAAAATCCACCGACTTGGACCGGGGTTGGACCCGCAATCTTAGGTGCAGAAGGCTAGCGACAAACCAACCACATCACCCAGCTGGCAGATTTAATCTATAATTCTGATAATTTAACATGCATGAATAAATTAACACAGAATCAAAGTGATATTTTTTGTCAAAAAACTCGAATGGAACAATTGCTATTAATTGAAAATATCAAAATGTTGATATCATTTAATTAAGTATTGGCTTATTTTTATGAAAAGTACGCAAGTATCATAGTTTTAATTGGCCATATGCAAGATATTTATTTGTAACACCGTATAACACAGACTTCATTACACTGGTAAAAAAGTTGCTATATTGTAAAAATTATTCAAACACACAGAGTAATGAATAATGTCCTGGCAACATATCTATAATTTGTCTAATATACAAATGCTATGCCACATTTATCACACAATCCCAAATCGCAAGGATATTTTGTAACAAAAATCTAATGACAATTAATAAAATCCTTGAAAGACTCTAAAAGTAACCATTTTTTGATGAATGTAACACTATTGAAACACAAAGAGGTATTATTTATTGTCACAAATATTAAGCTTTCTTAGGAGGGAGAAGAGGCAAATACACATTTTTGTAAACTTGGACTTCCTTTTCTAACCTTACTGACCCTAATGATGACTTCAAGCATTCTATGAAAACATCTTTATTTTCTATAAAAAATATAATTGCTCAGCAAATAATTACTCTGATTCAACAGTTATATTCATAATTAATTAATAATTTTCATATTACAATAATAAAATTTACAACAAAACAAAATATGAAACACTGTGGATTAATATTTTTAAGGTATCCACCAAACTTTTAAACACAATTTTTCCATGAACTTTAAAACCCCTTTTTTTATCGTATAAACTTGTTTTCTTAGCTTTCTAGGACAGTTTGAATTCTATTTCTATCTAGCTTGGAATTTGAGCAAACATTTTAATACTAGTCTGTCTCAAAATTTTTAGAAGTAGCAATTCTACTAATGCAAGTATATTTAAATGTTAATTTTTATTGATATTTTAAATAAAATGATTGTTAAAATGTAGTAGTAAAATGAATTAAAAAAATAGTGAGCTTAATCAAAAAGCATTGAATCTTTAAAAAGGTTTTTCAAAAGTTGAAATAGGAAAAAGAAGCATCAGTTTCAGTAACAATGGTGAAATCTATAGTTTTGATACAGGTGCAAACATTATAGCAAATTTATTAAAGCTGGAAAAATCTAAATCTTTAAAATTTGAAATGGTAAATGAATTAGTAGAAATAGAATTTTGAAATTTGGGATATTAAAAAAAAAATTAAAAATGTTTAAAAAATGTTATTAAAAATGTTTTTTAAAAAGACATTGTCCTAATTGCTTTGGATATGGGTTACTTTTTTAATGTAGAATTCAGACATAGATTTTACGTTTAAATTAAAGCACAAACTAACAATTGCAAAGAAAATGAACAACTTAAAACTAACAATTCAAAGAAACTAGAAAATTGCTGGCATAGGCAATGACTACAGTGGAAGAAAGAATAGCTGTTAACAAACAAATAAAATGGTCTTAGTTCTGTAAAACTCTTGATCCAAGAAAGGATGTTCAGTTCTGGAGAATAACTAAATTATTGAACAACTCCTTTGCTCCTCAGACTGTCAACACTTCAAATGTAGGTAAGGCATTTTTGAACACTAATGAAAAAGTAGCTAACGAAACTGGCTTTGTATTATTGAATACCTGAAGGAAGATAGAAAGTAAAATACTCTGCCAGCAAATTACTCCATAATGTGAGAAACTATAAATGTGAAGACTTATTTTCAATGGATATCACAATGGCAGATTTGGATAGCACAATAAAATGAATTAATAGAAATAAACCACAGTGGATTGATCTTGTTTCGGGGGAAATGATAAAACATTTGGGTGAAAAGGCAAAATCATGTCTACTATCCTTTCTTAGCATTTTATAGATTTCTGGTAAATTACTAATTAAATGGAAAACTTTTATTATAGTACCTAAACTCAAACCAAACAAACCTGGTACAGAGTGTAAGAATTACAGACCGATTGCCCTAACCAGCACTCTCTGCAAAGTGATAGAATTCATTATTCATTTTAGAATTATGAAGTCTCTAATTGTAAACAAGATGATAAATTTTTATCAGTCAGTAATAGTTGGTTCTTAAGAACGACTGTCGGAGAAGACTAGTGCTGATATGTCCTCTGCCTTTGATACAGTATGGAGACAGAAACTTATAACATTAGTACATTAACATGGCATTAGAGCAGTGATTCCCAAAGTGGTCTATGATGACTTGCAAGGGGTCCACGACAGCAAAAAAATAATTTGGGGGTCCATGAGGTGTAAATGGGGGTCTACAGCAGTTGTTCTTATTAAACCAGATCGTAATTTTAATTTTAAAAGAAAATTTAATCAAATGGAACTCAGATTTTACCTATTTAACCCATTTATTTATTTTATTTAATGAGGCTAATTTCAGTTATGTGTCAGCAAAAATTTTACTAAAACAAGGACCATCATTCCATGCCAGAATTAAGTTAAAGGAGTATAATATAGGACTTAGTGAATTTTCCTAGTTTCTTGATTGGTCACAGACAATCTGCCAGGAAAATGACATTTAACCTATGTTCAACTTTTAAATTCCCTTTATTCTCATATTTTGAAACTAGGTTTGAGAATGCATTTACTTGGTAATTACCACAGAAGTCAATGAATTCCTATGGTCACATTAAAAAAAGATGTCATATTACAAGAGGAACTGATCGGAATAGGAAGTAATGGATATCTTAAAGTAAAGTTTAGAAACGGATGTCAGCAATTTTGTCTTTAAAGAGACATACCTGTTATTTATTTGGAGTTATGGAGTATTAGAGAAAGTTTTTAATAGCTTTTTCTAGTGAGGAGTTTCAACGCAGTTGTCGGCTGGACACTACTAACCGAGGAAATTTAGGGTTAAACCTGACAAGATTGATGACTAATGTTGAAAATTAGTTATTGAAGCACCAAATTTATCTCTATCATTATAAATTTTTTTTTAAATCAGTTATTTTATGTATCACTTAAATTTTAAATTAATTAACACATGTTAATTTAAAATTTAAGCTAATAATTAATTAATTAACAAATTCAATATTATGTAAGCAGGGGTCTACCCCAAACCGAAAAACATGGCAAGGGGTCCAAGAGACAAAAAAGTTTGGGAACCTCTGCATTAGAGGAAAAGCTCTTATTTGGATAAATGACTTCCTAAGAAACAGGAAAGTTAGGGTGCAATATAACGGATGCTTATCTAAGAGCAGGAAAATACTTACAGGTGTTCCTCAGGGATCAGAACTTTCTGCTTTAAGTAAATGATATCCATCCCAATATCAATAATGATGCTAAGGTTGCATGCTATCTATGCAGAGGACATTGCTATTTGGAACTAGCAGGGATATTAATATTTCAGAAACTAAGCTACAACACTCCCTAAATGGAATTGTAAAGAGGACATATTTAAAATTAAAGATCAATGTTGAAAAGACAACAGTCTGTGTCTTAACAACGCATAGGAAGCATAGATACCAGAAAGATCCAAAGTTATATATTGAGGGTAAACAGAGAGGACAACATGCCCAAAATACCTAGGAAAGATCCTAGATGCTGAACTAAGATTTATTGAGCACATTAAGATCTGTGCAGAGAGGGCTTTGAAAAAAATTAAAGGTCATTAGAAGCCTTTATGGTACAGACTAGGTAGCCAGTCCCAAGACCTTACTAACACAATGTGTACTTCACTTATAAGACCAGTTATAGTATATGCCTCTTCCATCTGGGCACATGCTTCTAAGAATACACTAGAGAAACTAGATAGTGTTCAGGCAAGAGCTGCAAAGGTCATTGTTGGGGCAGTGTCAACTATTAACAACTTTAAGGTTGTAAAAGAGCATGGCCTTCATAGTCTTGAGAATAGAAGATATAACGATCAAATTCACAAATAGAGGTAGAAGTTGGTAAACCAAGAAAACCTTTGAACATTATAAAAGTAACACAAGATTAAAAAGATCTTCTCCTATGCAATTTGATAGTGAAATTAGAATACCCTTGGCCTTGAACACAACAAAATTTCTATTTCTCAGGAACCTCTTTTCTCTGCTGGGATTCCTACTAACACCACAATTATAACAAGCCTATTAGAACCATGTACTAAGAGTGAGTCCACTAATGCCATCAAGGCAAAAGGACTCAAGATTACTGATAAGTATCCAAAAGATTATATTGTGTTTGCTTATACAAACTATTACTCTGATGAAACATTTTCAAATGGAGGTTCAGGGGTATTTATGACCACTCCAAGTGATGCAACCTACCAATGAGTGATCAGTGATAGTGATATTGCCTTTTGTTTTACTCAAGAACTTTGGGCGATAATTGAGGCTCTTGATCTATATGAGAGTCTTCCTATTCTTGAGCAGACTAAAGGCCTTATCATTTTTTGTGGCTCAAAGGCAATTCTAAATGGAGGTTCATGGATTATTGAAGGCTCTTACCTGTTTAGATTACATGAGTTAAATAAAGTCCGCTTTCTCCAATGGTTATACATATATTACAGACAATGAAAATTTGGATAAACTAATGAAAGAGGCTAGAAATCTGAATAATGACAACTTTGTCAGACACAAATTTCAAATTGAGAGAAGTTAATCCCTGTAAAACATCAACTCTGTAATATAAATATAAATGGAGACCATTGCTAGGCTAAGAACCGGTCATTACAGAGGAAAGAAGATTGATGGGGATGGTAGAAGAGCTTATAGGAATTGTGATAATTGTTTAGATACAGAGCAAACAACTGTTCATATTTTTAACTGTCTCGCTTTTCTTGTGGCTCTTCAAGAAATACAGGTTCTATCTTTATCAACAAACCTCTATGTGGATAATATTGAACAGATTGCCAGAATAGTAATCTGGGCCCATGGTACTGTCTGATTTGGTCCAGTCATGGACACATCATCATCAACAATTGTCAAAGTCTTAAACATTCCAAGAAAATTAAAAATAAGCCTAAGTGAACAAAAAGATAAGTGTATGGAATGGGGCAAATTAGAAATGGTTTCTTGACAACTTATAAACTTTATACTACCTTCAGTTTAATTATGCTTGTTAAACTTACATAAAACTCATGGAAGAAAAACACAGTTACGGGAGATTTTATGATAAGGTTATACTAATAAGTTGATTTTAAAATGGAAAATGATGAATGTGTGTGATGGTTTTCTGGAAAACATGACATATTGCAGTAGATGAAAACAATTACAAAAATTGTCAAATACTATTCAAATTCAATAACTGAAGTCTCTTCTTATGTATGTTAACGTAATTTTAAAGGTTCAGAGGATTCTGAAACTTTAAAATTAGATTAGATTCTGATTTTAAAGAGGATTAGATTCTGAATTCAGGAGTCTATAAATCAATGTGTATGTGAACACTGAAGTACACTAAATTTTATGGTGTTAGAAACACAAAAGGGTTTTTATATATTAAAAGTGGTGATTCTTATGATTATAGTATCACAAAATTGAAGTGTATTTGCCATAACTAAAAACTAATAGACCCTTGCTAGTAAAATAAAAAAGTGCATCTACAATCTATCTAGTGTTTCTACAGATAGGTTTCAAAACTATTTTAGAATTGCCATTTATGTCAATGCAAGCAATTTACAAATTACAAAGCAAATGTAATAGCTGCACCTAATTCAATAGAAAAATAACCTAGTTCACCAAATGGTTTCTTCAATATAAATCAGTTTATTTATGTAATAAGGGTGCAGATAATGCAGTGATACAATTCAATGAAGGATATCACAGATGTTTTGAAAGTCTTAAATTAGCTGAAAATATTGAAACTTCATGTTTCACTGAGAAGAGCTGTAAAAAATAGGATAACAATCAAATCAATTATTTAAAATGCAATATAACTCTTAATTGCAGGGAAGTTTTAAAATCCACCCAGGAATTTTTTTATACAATTCACACAGTACTGTGCATTTCAGTGCATAATACACTCATATATGTAACTTTAAATTACACTTACTTTTTAGGTATATTCACCACAAAATGCACACCTCTTTTCTTTACAAGAAATCTATAAAATGTATATGTGCAATGCTTTTAACTTTTGAAGTAATTTATTTGAAGGATTTTCTCCAGCTTTCAAACAATGGCACACTGAACTGATAAATAAAAGCAATGTGTATGTAAGGGGATTCCACAAATAAAGCAGATTGTATTCAATGGAAATGTGCACAAGAATATTAACCTAGATTTAAGAGAAAGGGACCCGATTTGGGGTAAAAATGCACTTCCCATTTGAATGAAATTGTTGAATACAAGTCGATCTTTTCCCTTAATCTAGATATTTGAAGCTATGATTTTAAAGTAAACATCAACAGGTTTAGCAAATTACATTTGCTTTAGAAGAAATACTATTGATCTATTGTACATTTTAATAGTAAATGCCGAATGAAACCTAATGTTGGTTTCAAATGCAGTTTACAAAAAAGAATGGAAATCATATTAAAGCAAGGGTATTTATTCGGTGAGGAAAACTTCCTACATGAAAAGAATGAAAAATGAAGCCACAAAAATTAATAAACCAAAGAACAAATGTGTTTGCATAAAGGAGTAACAATATGGCATGCCTAAAAGAAAGTATCTATGGATCAACTGTAACAAGTAATGCAGTGCTCTCGTTATCTCTTAAGTTCATTTAAGTTAACTATCATAATACCCAGATTCGCTTATCAAACTTCTAGTCCACATTACAAGTGAGTTAATCTAGTCTGATCAAATTCAAAAGATAAAGCTATACGATTAATCAATCTCCATTTAAAATTGAAATAATTTAGTTTATTAGATTACAAGTTTAAATGATTACATAACAATTTAAGCATTAAATTAAACAAGAATATGAATTGAAAAAGATTGAATAGTAATTAAGAAATCATTTTCACTTAAGAAAAGTGCACATTCATTGAAAGTGTGTAAAAAAGAACCAAAATGAAACAGAAAAACCTTAAAGTAACTTCGATTTGGTGAAGTCTATTTAAATTTTAAAAGTTCATAAGGCATATAATTTCTTTTAAATAAACAGTATTAACATATAAACAAATAAGATAAAAAATTTTTTTAAAGTCAATTCCTACTTAGGTCAACAATGAATTTTTTTTATTTTACTTAATTAAATTTAATTAAAAAATTAATATTTGAAAAAACTATTAACATTAAGTGTTATCCACTACAAATTATATATATATATATATATTTGAAGCCAAGAAAAAATTTGCTAGAAAAACTTACTGGTACCACCTGTTGTTGCTTGTACTAACTTTGTAAGAAATAATGCAGAATAAATTTAAAATTAAAAAATAAAATTTAATTAATGAATTAATATTTAAAAAAAAACTGTTTTAACATCAAGTGTCATCCACTACAACTTTGAAAAATGTATTTGAACTTCAGTGGATATTTTATTAACAACTGAACATTTGAACAAGATATAAATTTAAATAAATATATATATAGGGAGAAAGTGAACTAACAGTAGGAATTGAATTAAAACCTAATTTTCTTATGTTCATCTTTTCCTTATTTTTGAATCTTCTTTTTATATATGGTATGTAATGCACATCTGTAAATTTCAATTTAAAAATTTCTTGCATAAACCCTTTATCTACTGCATTATAATTTACTGCAGTTTTTTTTCATTCAATAATTTTTTTTGAATCATTACATCGAAAATTAAGTGATATACATAAACAAAGTACTCAAATTTGGGAAATTTAATCCATTAGAACTAATTAAAGATATTCAACTGTAAAATTAATAAAAAACACTGTTCACTTAAAATAAATAGTCAAACCGTTTTCTGAAGTCTTCCTTAACATAAAAAAAACAACAACACTTATCTTTTGAAATTAACTACGTTTTCAGAACAGAAATTACAATCTACAATATCCAATCAAAATGTCAGCTGAAAACGCAAGTTTTGCTATAAAGCTATTCATCTTCTCCACTAAAATACTCATCCTAGAACCCATGCTGCCATATATCTTGGAGGAGTGGATTTAAAAGAATATTCCTGCTAAGTGTTAGAGTATTCCTAAAAATGGTTATTCTATGTAATTTTAAAGTGAGTGGTACTTATAAGTACCGTCGGTAGATAAAAGGTTAAAAGTGTATTTGTTACATGCCAGAATATGTAGTATATACTATAAATATTTTATAAATGACAGTTTTATAAATCTGAAGCTTTTTAAGATTAAATTTTCAATTTACTAGGTATGATATTGAGTTGAAATACACCTTTTAGTTTTCTCCCACAATCAATAATTTAACATTTTGAGTAATGTAATTTTTTACAGTACATTTCATACTTATAAATGTTAAAAAAGATTTATGAAATAGTATAGAAAGATGGATTCAGAAGATGAACCTATCTTCTTACAGTTACATTATATTCTGTACTTTGTTTATGCAAATTATAAATTATCACTAACTATAAGATCTTTCTGGTGTTAAAATATGAACTTTTCTCTCTGTTTATAAACATGTATTTAAAGCAGAGAGTTATAGTTATGAGAAAGTTTCAAGTTTAAATCCTAGAATTAAGTTAAAACTAGTATAGTAAATAAACAGAGATAAAAAAACCCTCAATTTAAATGAATTTTGTAAAAGTGGCATTATATATATTGAGCTACAAACTTAACTCTACAGTTATTATATATTTTATTTAAAGACTTCAGCTCATGGTATAGATTATAATGTATATAAGATATAATCCCCCTTTTCCAATCTTGCAAGTAAAACTGTTTGTATCAATATACTTACAAAATAAACACATACTAAAAAAAAAATGCTATTTTTAAAATAAAATAACAAATAAAAATAAATGATTTATTAAAACTTTACTCATTATATAATTATAAAACCTTTTTAAACATATTTACAAGTCCTGTGAAGTATATTAATTGGTTTCCATATATAAATATATAGCTTCACTAATTAAATACCCTCTTAGGAGGTACAAGAAGGAACCAGCTTTAATAAAACATTAGAAATGTATATAAATAAGCCTTTTTGCATTTCATAGGTTAAATATTTGTTTTCATTTACTCATACACAAATTGATTTTGTAAAACCCAGACCAGTTTGTACATAATAAATAAATATATATTTCACACAATCCAATATAATTAGAAACAATATTCTTTTAATACACATTCAATATTGATATAACCTATATAAAAATACATCAAACATATTAATTATCTTTTTTCCTCCAACAATTTTATTTTCTGGAATATAATTTTTTAAACCCTTTTCCCAAGTAAAAAAGTCAAGAGGGCTAAGTAATAAACTGAGAAATAACTTACCTCTTCTGTTGAGCAGTGCTCACACGAACACTTTTGGAACCAATATGTGCATTCTGCATTTCTATTAAAGATGCTTCGTATTCTGATTTACTAGAGAAATGTACAAATCCGTAGCCTTTACTAATACCAAAATTATCGTATATAACTAAAAGGAAAAATATAGAATCAGTACCAATTCAATGATTACAGATTACTATAGTATAATGTCAAAATTAACTATTATACTAATTTTCTAAATATCAGCATCCCCAATATTCTGGAGTCAATAAATCAACAGCCTACATCCCAATTGAAAACAAACACACATTTATAGAAAAGACTGACAATTATTTCCAAACTTTAGCTTTCAGCAGCAATCAAAAAGTGTAAGATTGGACTTAAAAATTAGAAAATAAGAATTGCATACATTACATAGAGTAAATAAGCTATTTACTCTATGTTCTGATACATCCTGCACCAAGTCACATTTAATTTTTTCCAGCTCTATTTTCTGTTAAATGGGTCATAATTTAACATAAAAGTTTAATCTATGTATGTATAACACACCTGCCAACTTAATACACTTTTTAACCTTGCATCATGTTTGCATGTCTAAATCATTCATTTCTACCCATTTTTTGAAATTTCAGTCAGCCACTGACCGCTTTCTCCCCGAAGCTCTTACTTATCACATATATATTCACATCAACCAGAAAACACAAAGATGAAAACAATAGAACTCGTTGTCATTAAGTTAAAAAAAAAATTGTAAAAAGTTTGCCCTTCCTTCTGCATATTGTATTTCCTTAGATATTTGTTCCTGGCTCCTTTGCGAGCTATTTTGTCAAGAGAAGCGTTTTTATTTTTTCTTTGTCTGTAGTAATTTTCTAGAAATCAACTTTTGTTTTTTACATATGTTTGTATTTCATTCACTTCATATTATTGGTCTTGGTTGATTGCTACCCCAATGTCCAACAAGGGCAAAATAGTATACTTTCAAATATATAAAGAATGTTATAGAAAAGAATTTGATTGTGTTAATACAACCCAAAAGAAGAGAAAACATGAATTTTGCAACGTACATCATACTGATATGTGCATTTGTCACAGTGGCTGATAAAATTCCAAAGCTCTCTGCAAGTGATAAGCCAAGTAGACGCTCAAAAGTAGTTTTTCATGGGTGATGTTGAGTCAAATGTAATCAAGTACTGTCTGCATCTTTTCTTGCAGAACATAATATTAACAAGCAATATAGATGTGTAAGAACAAAAACATCTACTTTTAGTCAGAAAGAGCATGAAATAAGCTTTTGCAGAAGTATTTGATGGAAGTAATAGCTTAAACTTCAAATTTTATACAACTGCAATCACTTACATTCAACCCTCAAAATGTCCAATTCATAGAGGAATTTTTGGAATTCCAAATTTGTTTGTGGATTCCACAGAATGAATTTAAACAACATAATATACCTTTTGAAAATTTAGTTTAATTTATGATAGATAATTCTGGAGTAATGCAAAATAAACAAATGACTTAAAAAAAAAAAGACCTCAATACAAACAAGTTGTTCATGTCATTGGCATCAGAAAAATGTGCAGCTTTTTCTTTAAAAGTTGAAGACAAGATGCTTGTAGGTATATTCTATTATGTATGAAATGTTCAGTTTGAAAAATAAAGAAGTCTGAAATTTTTAAAAGCATTTATGTGCTTGACGGTCATTGCCTGCTTGTAGTTTTAACGTCACAAGTTCTTTTAACTTGATCGTTAACTTCTGTATACATAATTTTTTTATAAATGTAAAAGTTTGGCAATAAATTTCACTTTTAAGTTTTTACTTTCTTGTATGTTACAATAGATAAACATTCAAATTTACCTCAGGTTGTATGAATCAAGTTAGTATAAAAGATTTCCTATGAGTACTCTTCTCATCAAAATATCTTTAATGTGTAATTTTTTCTCATTTAAGAGAATATTTGTATGTATCATGCTTTGCTTGAAAAAAATTAGCATGTGTGGTATAATTATTACACCTTATGTAAAAAATACATAAGACTTCAGTGAACATACAGCATCAATACAGAATTTTTTAACCTTATCAATATAAGTTTCTTAATTTTATTATTTTTATACATTTTTTGTGACTATAAGTTGAGGAGAATGAATTTATTAAGTAATCAGTTTTGATATGTTTGAGATTTATTTTATTGCAAATGAATTGTATATTTTAAACCTTTTGTTACAATGACTGGAAAATGATCTAAATAACTACATCTATTACTTTTGTACTACACAATAGGAACGGCCAACAGGTCAATCACAAGACAATTTTCGGATGATCAAAACAGATAAAGGATTTCAACATGCACATACAACTTAGTTTTGGTTGATTAGCTCCAAATCAATTTCACCCCTTTGAATGTGTCAAATATTAAGATTTTAGTGAGTAGGTTACAAAACAATTTTAAGAAAAAAAATGAATCTTATAGAAACACAGAAGTTAACCATTTCTGCTATTTACCACTGCCCCCTCCCCCATCTCTTTAACATAAAAAAAAATTTTTTTTCAGAAAAAAATTCCTTGTTTTAATAAAGTTTTTCAGTTTAATCATTCTAATAAAAATGGACAATATTTCCAGTTGTTATCCTATTTCCAGACTGTAACAAATGTTTTTTTTTTTTACAATATTCGGCTTTTTATTTTACAGGGTGAGTCAATCTGCCTATTCTTTGAATAGTAGCTTTTTAATATCTTTAATGCTTAATAAAAACATTGCATTTTCCTATTTCATCAAAGAAACTATTTTCTGTTATTTTCTCAAATTTCAAATCCAGAAGAACACACATTTTAATTATATAATGAGATTTGCATTTATTTACTATAGCACTCCCTTCCTCTTTTAAAATGTGGAATAAGCACAGATAACTCAAAATTCAAATAATGTTAAAGGGATATTTTAATCATACAAATCAAATATTTACTTTATATACATTTAAAATTCATTTGTTTAAATGTGGATTCAAAAATTGTAAACAGTAGTGGAGTGGAGTGGAATATTGGTTTAGGAAAAAATGCTGGAGTGTGTGGAGGGAGCAAAGATACATTTTAGCCCAATACAACTCAATCACAAAATTTCTTGCTTCAAACAAAATGTACCTTTCTGTTCTTATTTCTGAATTGAAGGTATATATAAGCCATGCAAGAAACACAAAGCAATTTTTTTCTTCCAATTCACGATGATATATATGTAGTAAAGCAAACCATCAAAACAGAACTTTTTAGAGATACAAACTCAAAAAATGACATCAAAAATAAATATTACATTTAAATCAAAGCTATAAAGAAATTTAATATTTGTATATAAATTCCAGATGTTCCTTCTGCTTCTCTTACCTTTTGCTAACTTCACAGTTTTGTACCTTGCTAAAAATGCATCAAACAAAGCTAAATCATCAACTTCAGGTCCAAGGTCACCAACAAACAAAGAATAGTCTTTCCTGTTGAAAATCCAGAAATGCATTAGACATAAATAAAATGACAAGTTTTCTAAAAATGATAAAATTTCAGCATGTTCAGAGAAATCGGTAATTTTCTTAAGTATTACCTTCCTAAATGTATGCTTGGAAGTTACATTTTTTTCTCAAAATTGAGAGCACAGCTACCTGTTAATACGAAGGTCATTCAGGAATTTTTCCACTGATTTCACAAGGATATAGAATGACCAGGCACAGAAACTAGTAGGCTACAGGGAAAATGTCAGCATCAATTATAAAACAATATTTAAAAACACACATTTAAAATTGACGAGCTAAACATCATGGGAAATATATGTTGCCACCCAATCAATATTTGAGCAACAAAATTTTTTTCTATTAGTATTCTTGAGGTTGTGAATAATAAAATAAGTTTTTGTGAAACACCAGCCTTGCTTTCTACAATTCTGCACAACCAGCATGGTTCCAGAAACATAATGATTAAAATTTCAGCAGGGAAAAGACGTGTCCTAAAGAAAACAGAAACATTTCCAAAACTGGATAAGAAATTTATTAGTACTAATGCAGAAATTAGATGTTATTAAAACCTCCAATATTCATTCATTAGGAACATTAGTTAAAAGCCTGAAATTTCAACAATAGCTTTCCACAAAGTTAAAAAACATGATATCATATTACTTTAAAAAAAATCAAAAACACCAACAATTTTAAAAGGAAAATTTTTAAATAAAATACCAAAATATTTTAATGCAAAAAAAAAAACACTTAGAAGCAAGTATATTAGAAACCAATTTCAAGATAAAACAAAACTGAAAATAAAAACTTGAATTTTATACATGGAACACTGATAAAATTTATTTAATTATGCTTAGAAATAGCATAAAAATAAATAAACTTGAGAAACAAATTCTAGTTTGTAATAAAATGCAACATATTTCATTATGTGATATGTCAAAAACTTCAACAATTTTTTTTGTATCTTTGATAACATTAGGAACAAAAATTTCTTATACATTCAATATGTTGAAATAAATGGAATTTTAAAAATAAAAGTTCTTTTTTTTAAATACATATTAGGACTTGTTCTTTTCCAGAAAATACACACTTAGATCTGCATTCTATTACAAAATTTTACATGCAGGTAACTTTGCAGACACCAGTTGTCAGGTTTTTACGAAGCAGTTCACATGGGTGATTGACTGTTTACAAATATCAGACTCTAAAGCAACTCAAGGAGGAGCTCATAATTTTGAAATGGAATCAAGTATAAGGATGATACTTAAGCTAGCCCCCTACTCTCCAAAACTTCACACCATGTCAAAATGAGGACTTAGAGCTTTGATAGATTTAACATGCACCAGTTCCACCACACAATGGATCTTCAGCGACATCACGACTAACATCTGGGACTCGACAATGTCAGACATGAGTCTGATCATGACCACTAGGCCTAGGCTACCATGGCCACAGTTCCCATGGGGTAAAGTAGCAGCATTCAAACCTGATAACCATGATTGAAGAACATTAAAAATTAATTTTAAGAACACTTTCATTAATGAGAATTCAGAATTGGTTAATTTGAAAAAATTATCCAAGTTCAAAATAACAAACTGAGCACACACACATAATTTACAGTACAAATTGTTCTACTTTTTAAAAATTTAATTGAATGATTTTCATAATTTTTTATGGTTGCCTCCTATTTGCATGTATGATGTAAAACAGATTTTGTGCTCAAAATTTCATAAAAAGCTAACCCTTAAATTTTTTAGGGGAAAAACTTGAAACTAAAGAAGTGAATTTAAAATGCTACTCTTCCTACAAAAATTGAGGTACATATATGAAATTTGATTTACAAGTATGTCAAACTATTTATAACAAAATTTGGTATGGGTTTTGTGATATCATGATTGGTACTTGTACAATACTTCTTTTTATGAACACTTATTGAAAATTCCTTAAAAATGTTTTAATTCTAAATTCAATTATTTAAAAAAAAAAATAAGTATTGCTCTGATTGAAAAATGCATATCAACTTTTGTTCCATGTACTGTTAGCATAAAGTGAAAAAAATTCCAAAGTATTAGGCGCAATAGAAAAAAGCCTTAGCATTTTAAATGAAGACAAACTAGTTATTTTTCCGAGATAAATCAATTTAAAGTTTTGATTTGCCATTGGGATGTGCATAAAAACAAACGTAAAAGTTATCACAACTCTGTGTTTTTTGAACTTAGAGCTTTCACATTTAGTAAGTTTGTAGAAAAGTATATACAAAAATTATTTAGGTTAAAAAAATTAGATTCGATTTTTTGACCGATTTTTGTCAATTGAATTGTACTATTCCCCCTTAAGATTTATTTTAAATTAGAAGAGGCACAAGATACATTTTTGTGTTCAACGGTTGAAATCAAATAATTTTATTTATGCAATAATATTTCACTTGGGCAATAATTTATGTAACAAAAAAACCTATGCTTCATACACAAATAAATAATATAATTCCTTATTTGAGATATGAAGGGCAAACTACCAAGCAAAAATTTTTCACTGATCTCTTTCCTGCTACTCAAAATTATTCACATGTAATCTTCAACAATTATCCCCTTCCCACCACACAAAGTTTTTTTAAATAATTTTATATATAAATATTTTAAATGTGAATGTGTAATGATGCATTCTTTCATAATGAATAAAAAAGGCTATAATATATAAATATTTAACTACATGGTTACCAAATTTTCTGTGTAAAAGATAGTCCAATACATCTGAATTTAAATACCATTTCATGAAGCCTTTCCACATTTAGCACTTCAAGTAAAATTAAATCATAAATTTATATACTACTCTTATGTTAAAATGCTTAGTCTTTATTTTTTTCTACACATTTCAATTTTTACAATTTGAATGCTACAAATATTTTTTAAAATTAATTTACAGAAAAATATGCATAGGTTTATAGTTCTGTGAGCAGATCATTCTTAATATATAAATGATCAAATGAAAAGGAAAACAAAAAATGAAAAAAAAAAAAAAAAAAAAAAAAAAAAAAAAAAAAAAAAAAAAAAAAAAAAAAAAAAAAAAAAAAAAAAAAAAAAAAAAAAAAAAAAAAAAAAAAAAAAAAAAAAAAAAAAAAAATTAATAATTATATTATTGGTACTGAAAAAAAAAAAAGCGCTAAATCAGACGTATCAAGAATTAAACTGTCCTCAAGACAGAATTAACAAAATAATGCTTTTCATATTTTTATATGTTTTTTTGATAAATCTATTTTAATTTTTTTTTTATTTATATAATTTCAACTTTTAATAGGGAGAACAACTATTTATGAAATTATGTTCCACAGATTATGAAGTTAGAATACATATGCTCAAAATTATTACATTTTCTGAATTTCAAATATCTTTAAAAAATAGTGCTTAGTTTAAGAAGCATAAAAGGGATAGGTTGAATAAAAAGTACTTAAGATATTAAAAAAGTAGCAGCAGTTACAAAATCAGCTATTGAAAATTATACAAAAGAAATTACTTTTTATTAAAATAGGAAATGGCCATGACAGATCTTAATGTAAAATTAAATCACCAGCAAAAAAATCAGTCATTTATAGATTACTTGAATAAATAAAAAACAATTGTCTAAATTACGTTCTGATATTATATTTACTTGAATCTACGCCACACATTTTTTCCCAATGCTAATACAACTGAAAATCGGGTGCAGCTTAGAATCAGAAGAAAAAAATTAATTGGAATAGGACAATTAAGAGAAATTACAGGTTCATATATGTATTTGAAAGTTTATAATACTTGTTAAGTAACTAATTATTCACTTCTTATAAGTTCTCTTTTTAAATTTAATTTCATAAAACTAGATATTGATAAACCATTTTACACTATTTGTAATTTTTCACAAAAATTTGCATCTTATATTTGAATAAATATGGTAATTGTGAATTCACAGTTAGGCTATAATCCAATCATGTATAACAGTATTAAAAATTAAAATATTATTAAAACTCTTAAATAAAAAATGTGAAAAAATTTCCAACATAATATTTGATTTACACCATCCTAGCAAATAGAAAAAAAAGCATCAACTAGAAACTCCTCATGTAAAAATTTATTAAAAATACACATATACATACACCAAATTTCTACATGAGAAATAAAATTCTGACTTGGCAAGAAATTTAATGCAGGTACTAAATATATTGGGAGAAAAATTAGAAATAACTCTTTTAAAAATCAGTACTAACAAATCTTACGAGGAGACGTGTATATTATAGAGATTCTTGATAATCCCTATCATAAAGACACTCATTATTTTATTTGATGGGGAATTCAAACAGTTAAGGTTGAAATACTGAAATATTTAGATTGAGTGAGTGAATATTAACGTCGTACTGTTCAGCTACACAAGGGCTTTTGGGGACGGTCCACTAATTTTGAACCATGGTCAAGTGACGCGGACGGCACCTGAGCAGGCATCCCCTTCTCCTAACTAACACGGGAGGACGTTTGAGCTCTCGACAATATTTATCTTGTTTTATCCTCGCTGCATGTTCTGCTATCATACCATTTTGTATTGTAGTTCTATGTGACATGCAAGAACTGAATAAAATATATTTGCATGCTATTATTGGCTACCCATCTGATGGAGCAGTTTGATATACCTGCCATAATGATTTGATTAGAAGATAAAACAGTTTAAATGCAAGCTGCTGCTGTAAAAGAATAATCTCAAATTACATCTCTTTAAGTCATTAAAAAAATCAGTATTAAACATGTAAGTTGAAATACAAGAAATTATTCTTTCTCTCCTTTAAATATTTTACTTTCCTCCAATGCAAAATACAAGACAAATTTAAAAATGTTTGTCAAATTGTTTTACCCTTTCAATGTAAAACAATCTCCTTTAATATTTTGCCATATGAATACTAAAGAAACCATATCTACTTTATTCAATTTTGTTTCATTTATATTTTATTATTATACATGACAGACCATATAATTTTGAGTGATAGCAAATCTGCACAACGAATTTTGAAATATTAGGATCTGAAAAATGGTGTACCCATAAAAGTTTCAATTACTTTTTTACAAACCAATGTTCTCTATAAATGGAACACTGATTTTTAAATTTTGTTAAGTATCGAATTTTATTTGCAATGCTCCATAAAATTACGTAGAAAGAAAATATGGATCTATTTTTTTTAACACTGAGGTAATATGTTACCTAAAATAAAAAGTAACCCAACAAAAACTTCCAGATTAAAAAAAAATTTTGTTGTGCAAAATTTAAATTTTTAAAACAATTTAATAGTAATTAAAAATTATCCTTTTGTTGACGAATTATAAGTAATTATAAATTTTTTTTTTAAAACTACTAGGGGAGTAGATACCCCCTAGCTGTCTGGCAAACAGCAGATCAACCCCACTGTACAAGTAATATAACTATTCAAACTCATTGCATCTTTAGGGCTTGTATAAAAAAAAGCACAGATCATACTCTTGATCTCAATTTTTTTATTTCGAATTTCATACAAAGTTCTATTTTCTGCATATGGATTTTTTTATTCATAATTGGTTGTAAAATATGCAATATATCGTCAAGTTAAACTATTTTTGCACATTTGTGCAAAGCCATGATGAGGCTTTGCATGAACATGCAAAAATAGTCAAACATCATAAATTTGTCCAAACTGTGGTTTTGCTTCATTCTGTTCTAAACATGCAGTTGTTTTTATTAAATATATCTTTAGTGTCAATAAATTTATTACAGCATCACAAAAACCCTTTTTAATATATAGAGAGATAAGGTAAGAAATTTGGACAACATTGGCATTTAAATCTTATTTTTAACAAGACAAGGTTTGATTACAGAACATTGAAAAATGGAAATTTTTTTTGTAATGCTAGAGTTTCTAGAGTTGACAGAAAATATTATATATTGTTATATCTTCTTCTATATTCCCCTAAGTTCCTTTCTTGCATTTCTTGAAGATCTTCAAAAAGGCAAGTAGGAAATTTAAAATTCTGAAGTGAACAGACAAGCATGCATTCACTTTTAGAAAGACACTGCTGTAGAAACTAGAGCATCCAATTACTCAACACAAAAGCATTTAACTAAGTATGTACACAAAAAAAATCTTAGTTAAATTTAATGAAAATAAGAATGGAAGGAGAGAAATCAATTCTTGTTACAGACTTATTAAACTTGCTGCTTAGATACAAAATGGTAATGAAATGAATTGTTTCTTGTGGCACCTGATCGACAGTACCATCAAATAAAGGTCCATTAAGTTCATTGCAGCAAGGGGCTAGGTTTTTACGCCTGTCATTAGCCATAGCTTTGAGCACCATTCAGGTAACAGTACAATTTTAATTGGTTCCATCCCCATTTTAAGGGAGAACATCCTGGGGGTGGTCAGGGGCCTCACATCTCTTCCTCTTCCACCAACCTCATGAGAGGACTTGTGGCTTGACGGCTATTTAGAGTACCCCCATGCCGCAAAGGCACTATCATTTACAAACATCCATGCCTTCTCCGTGATTCGAACCCAGAGCCTACAGTACAGCAGTCAGCATCACTAACTACACCAAATGGGCAGCATGAAATGAATTAAATATGGTTATTCCCATATGCGCTTGTTTACATTAACATTTGCACAAATGTATAGAAACAGTACAACCTATTTCCATGGAGCAGTAACATTGTGTTTATTTAACATGAACTCCGTTGTGCTCTTGGAGGTTGAGCAAAAGGCCAACTGGGAAGCGTAGTTGGTTAACATTTTATTTTATAGTTGGCCTTGTATGTCCAAGTTTGTGGGTTCGACTCTGATCCAAGTCTGTAGTTCATGATGCAAAAAAATCGACAGCATCCATGTCATATGATTATGTGGCATGTTAAAAATCCCTAGAGTTCCTGTTTGCTTGGTTCTTGGCAAAATTAAATTCCCAGTACAGTTTCACAATGCCAGAGCTCAGGCGTTTCCCTTTATAAGAAACTGGGCATCAAAATTACATTGTGGCAATTGGTATCCACCAATATGGTGCCATACTAAAAAGTGATACCAGCTCCCAGGAGATGTACTAGGTCAGCAATGGTAATTACCAAACCACAGCCCTATTTGAAAGAAAAAAGCTTGAGCAAAAAGCTATAAAATATATATAAAAAAAAGATGTACATAATTTTTAGCCATCAACACGAGGACATTGGGCTGTCGTAAACACCACAAATATGATCCAATATAAAAGATATCAGAGATGGACTTGTAATTTTGAGCCAAGGTCAAGTGGCACCAAATGTCAAAAAGAGAATTTTAAACCTAGACATGTTCTAACATGCTTCATGGCAGATCTTAAGTAGAAAAAAGATTCAAACACATGACATAAAATGCCAGCCTTGACTTTGTAACTATATCCAATCATCTACTGTAGCTAAGGTTGTATGAGAAACGTTTTCCTAGCTATCATAGACATAAGAAAAAGCTCCCAGAACATTTTGGTGAAGAACAATATTTTTCTCCATTTCTTATTTCAAGTAATTTTAGAAAGTTTTAAAAAAGTTTTTTTTTTTTGTAATCTTTAACTTTTTACCAATACGATTATTGCATAGTGAAATTTTATACAAAAATTATTTGTTACTGTGTTCATTCTATTGCCAATTTTCTTATTTGAGTATATTGCAAATAAGCAACAGTAAAATTTATAAATACATAAATTCTTGTTTATTAATTAGTTGAAATAAGTAAAAAGGCTTTTTTCCCAGTGTGTGGAAGCTTTATCTGATGTCCAAAAAAGTTAGCTTTTCATTGTAACCCTCCTAGCTCTTTAAATATTAAAAACAAAAATTGTTTTGAATTTAAATATTATTAATCATACCTTTGATAACTATGTTAAAAATGAAGTGTTACTTGCTGATGTTCCATTCATGGAACATGTTATAAATCAATTTCCTCCCTTTATAGTTCTTGTATTTGAATTTTAATTAGATTTTTATTAATAAATAGCTTGCTTTGACTTGATCACTGTGGAACATTCAAATTGGGTGAAAAACAGCCTGTTTCTAAAATAATTATTTCTGTTAATCAAAGGAAAAATTAAAAAATTAATCCTCAAAACAAATATTTCTCATTTTTGTTTTTAAATAAAAAGGGTAGCTTAGGTCAAAAATGAAGGCAAAACCTTTTTTAGAATAAATTCTGGAATAGCTAGCAAGTTATTCTTATTCACTTAACTTCTGTAATGTAATCTATTGGATTTATTAGTGAATGGTTCTATTTTGAAAACCATTATTACTTAACATGGCAACTTAGAACCCAGATCAGAACCTGTATTTAAATAAACATCCACACAGTTTTATCACCAAGTTAGTAACACTAGATACCATTTTTCTGAATTTGGATGCAATATATATATATATATTGAACCCAAGAATTAAGAATAATTCAAGGATTTCAAATATTGCACATTTAACACAAATTAGTATGAACAATAAAAAAAAGTTAACTCAATATTTATATATGCATATTACATTTTTTTTTTAAATCTCACAATTTGATTAATAAAAATCAGCAAAGTCTTCTGTTTATGTTCATAATTGAAGAATAAGATGTTTTATTCATTAAAAATTTGAGAGAACACTTTTTGAAATCTAATTAATAATTTAATACAAGTACCTGAAATGTACAACAGTATCCTCAATAAATGTTAATTGGAACATTTTGGATGTGAACTAGTTAATTTTTAAAAAAGATTTTCTTATGAAAAATTGTGAAATACTTGTTAAATAACTAACATCAACTATTAATGATTCAATTTTTTTTTATTAAAAAAGTAGCCGTCATTCAAACAACTAATTTAAAAAAAAAATGTCTAATGTATTAATGTTTTAAAAAATATACTGAAAAAACATTCTAGCACATAAAATATCATGCTTTCTCTCCCCTTCTTGTTCATAAGTATTTTAGCCAATAGTATTTATATACCAAAATTAATATATAAAAAAATACAATACATAAAAAAGTAAAGACTTTTGAAATTTTTTAAAACAAAACACTTAATAAAAAAGACATTGGGAAAAATTGCTATTTACAGAAGTGCTTAAAAGCAAATCCTTCACAAGTTTAAAATTTTGGAGTTAATTTTTGCATTGGGAAATTCAGGGCATGTCAACTCCAAATCATATAATAACAGAATACTTCTAGAACAATGATTACCAAACTTTCAAGAGACAAAAGCCAAAAAGATAATTAAAGCATGAAAGAGTCAATTATATATGTGTGTGTGCAGGAGAGAGAGAGAATGAGGGAGACTTCTGACAGTGGCCACGATCAAGACAATCATTCTCCAGTTAATATTTAAAAAATATAAGTTCCTCACAAAATAACATTTTCAATTCCTTCAAAAACTATAAGCTATGGAATATATTTCTATTTCTGTGGTTCAGAGCAAAAGCAGTCATTGTAAAAATATAATGTTGGGAATTAAAAGTTTCAAGAATTGTGAAAATATTTCCACACCAATAATACCCAAGTGCTTCATTCTTGAATTTCTTGTTTACACTTATAGTCAAAATGGACTTTGAATTACTTTTATATGCAAAAACATCCAAAGACTTTTTTTTAATCCTTAAGCCTGCCATGAAATACAGAACGAGCTGAGTGCTGTCTAACTCATGTATGCAAATAAGTAAACATTGTTGGAAATCAACTTGAAGAACATTTTTACAATAAACTAGATTATATTACTGTTTTATAACTAATTCAAATATTTTTGCTGATTCTCAATAAATTTTGTGGATGGAAAAATATAACACCAAAGTAGTTGTCTCAAGCCAGTTAAATGCTTAAAAATGCATATGAAAATACAGATAAGCTTTTTCACTACAATTTTTGAAAGAAAAAGGGAAAGGAAAACAATTTTTAGCAGACAAAATTACTTTTTTTAATGACACATTAAGGTAGAAGTGTGAAAAGCCCCAACCATTTACTCAAACAGCTGAGGTTTGCTGACTCCTTTTGTGGAACATTAGTTTTTGAGTTAAATTTGATTATTTGGGGTTATACTATTAAAACATTGCTACAACTTTAACAGATTTATAAGGTGATCCTTTTATTTCAGTTATATTTTCAAAGTTAGAAAATTCAATAGGTCTTTATTTAAAAGTTACTTTTCTTAAATAAAGACAGTAAAAATCACACAAGTACTAATTCATTTATTCTAATGACCATTTATTTCGAGATTTACTGGAAAAATAAATCACAACAGTTTTCCGTTTGCTTACATATCATTTATTGCCAATATAATATCCATGCTATGCATTTTAATGAATTGTATATGAAATAAATTTAAAAAAAACTTATTAGCATCAAAAGGAATCTCTGCATGAGACTAACAATGTGGAATAATTAGGAATATCCAGATATACTTACTGTACGATTCCGTCCTTTGAATGATTTGCGTGATTTAGCTTGAAACGCTTGGACTGAAAAATAGAAAGAAATACAGCAATTAATATCTAAGAAATATAATCATATTCAACTGTCAAACTCTATTGACAGTTATAAATTAAAACAATTTGAAATTGAAGTGTTCTCTCGACCTTTGTAAGCAAAATTATCAATAACTGAACCTTTATTACACATCCTTCTTCATTCAGAATGATCATTCTTGCTAGAACAGCAACTTTGGCTGCAAGTTCAAAAGAAAAAAAAGAGAGAGCAAATTTTAGCAACTTAATCACTAAGATGGCATTAGCAGCCTACACCTATCCACATTCTTAAAAATTTTGGTGAATCTTGCATTAAAAACTTACACTGCTATTTGGGATAAGTTTTCCGTTGTATCTATGCAAAACTCTTTGAGCACTTTCTTCGTCTGGAAATTCTAAAAATCCGTAACACAAGGATCTGAAATAAAATATCAATTAGTTGGATGTTAATAAAAACATTACTTGAAATAATTCTGATTAGATAAACTAAAAACCAGTTGCTCATGTTTGAACTTATCTGATGACTAATTTATTTCATATTAATTTTTGAAAGAACCACATTTTCTTTTCTGGGAATTTTAAAGCCAAAAATAGTATTTTATAATATTTTTTTCCACTAAAGGAAAACTTATTCTTTTTTCTTCTAAAGACAATGCAATTTATCAAAACACATCTGAAATGGAATAAACATTGTTTTAGAAGAAAAAAAGTTCATTAATTATATACAGAAAAAGCAACATCAAGAAGAAACATTACAAAAAACCATTACATGGCTCAAAATTTGGAACACTTAATATATATATAATGTGATTTTTTTAAAATCGACTATCCCAAGCCCCTTAAAACTTGATCTAACAACCCCAATGACCCCAAATTCAGTACAATGACATAAAAAGCAGGATTTCATGGGGAAAAAAATTAGTTCCAAAAAATTGCTGATAGGCGTATTTAAGACACTTTCATAGTTTAGAAAGATGAGAATTTGCATAAAACATGGTATTGAAGCATTTTGCTTTCATATGCGACAACTTCACCAGTAATTTGGGTTATAGGAACATAAAGACAGCTTTAAAAAATAGTATTCTTACCAGAAATGAGCAAGCTCAAGTGAATATGTTACTCACATTACCAGAAGATGCATTAATGGTTAAGCAATATTACTTTAATGTAACTGGGACGTGACAATGCTTCACATTTTGCCTTTTTTTATTTTACTTTTAAAAAATTGAGGGTGATTTGCTACACTTAGATGCATTATTTATGAAAATTAGATAAATAGAATGCTTGAAAATTAAATTTTGAAATTGTAAGCAAATGTGATGTAACTATGATTCAGGTACATAACCTTTTCAAAATTCATTTTTTAAAAAATATGTATTGTAAAATACTAGTTTTCTATACGAATAATGTAATTTTTCTATATTATATGTTCAAATTTAATAAAAATTCAACATTTTTTGTGCACAAATTAAGGAAAATTCAAATGATTAGTTACAAAACTTTGAATGAAAATTCTGTTTAAAATGTTAATAATGTCTAGTTTTGCATTTATAAATACTCAGTGTATAAGTATAAAGTTAAAGTATAAATTAAGTGAATATAGTACAAAGTGGATCTTGAGGATTATCCTAAATTAATTACATAGTTTGTAAAGTAGACATTTCGTTTTTCCTAAATGCTCCTTTATAACATTTGAATACTCATTCTATATGAATACTATACATTTATAACTGTTGTTTTTACTTTAAAATAAATAAATATTCATGTGTATGAGTACAAAAACAGTTTTTGTTATATTTAAAAAGTTTCATTTAAATTAGAGATCAAATTTACTTTTTAAATTCATCAAATACATTTTCTTTGTGTATTGTTATAACAATAAAAATATGTGTAAGGAATTCTATAATATCCTGTAATGACAATGTTCAAAGTGAAGTACAAATACTAAATGGAAGGTGTGAATCATTGATAACATGTATTGATGAAGTAAGGAAAGAGAAAAAGACTTCTAAATAATCTAGAATTTTAAATTTACTATTTAAAAACTGAAAAATGATGGAAAATAATCCAATTAATTATGTTATGGCTTTATATTGTATTAAAAGATATTATTTTACAAATCATAGATGAAAATATCTTTATTTGCAATTTTCTCAAAATGCATTTTTTTGGTGATTCTAATATACTTTGTGCAAATTCTACTTTACCTATAATGGTGATATTTTGCATAATACAAGATTCACAAATTTTTAACAAAGTGAATGAATTCGTTTTTAAATAAATGTTCACAAATTTCAGATATAGTATAATCACTGCATGAAATTTAAAGGGAATTTAAATCACTAAATTTATAGTTTTGATAAATTTATTTTTCAAAATTTCATTTCATTCACTTTATGTTTGCAAACACTCTGGAAAATTTTAAAATTATATATAAAAAGTGTACCTAAAAGTAAGAACATGCCTCAAAAATAATTATTTGTTATTTATTGCTTATACAAATTTATTTATTATTTAAAATGGAATTTTTACACATTATCAGGTACATAAATATACAGATAATTCAAAGTAAAAATTTTACAACAATTGCTTTTAATTTAAGTAAGTGAAAACCATTTAAATTTGGAGTAAAAAAAAGTTAAGTTTTCCTCGTCGCATATGTCCCAGTTACCTTAAACATTTACAGCTCTTTGTGAGCTTGGAACTTGACAGAAGCTATGTAAGGGACTTTTATCGCTTAATGCTTTGAAAGGAATGATTAAGATGTTCAGGAGATAGAATTACTAACAATTCACTCAGGCAGAGGATATAAGCATCTGATATAGTGTTAACGGTGCTGACTGTTGTGCTGTAGGGCCTGGGTTCGGATCTCAGAGAAAGCAAGGATGTTTGTAAATGTATAGAGCCTTTGCGACATGGGGGCACTCTAAATAGCCGTCGAGCAGCAAGTCCTTTTGTGAGGTTGGTGGAAGGTTAAGGGGAAGGGTGTTCTCCCTCAAAATTGGGGTAGGACAGAGTTAAATTGCACTGTCACCTGTATGGTGCTCAAGGCCATGGCCAAAGACAGACGTATATCTAGCTCTTTGCCATGATGAATTTCGTGGGAGTGGATCTGACACAGTTGAAATCGGGGGCATAAGAAACAACAGAAGAGGTGATAACGAATGTTGCAACTGCAATCTTTGATGGTTCACAGGAAATGACTGTCAGCAGTAGCAGCAACTGGGGTGTAAAAAGACAATTAGATATGAATTTTTCCAGGGTATGTGAAAGTTTTGCAGCGAGCTTTCTACTAGATCATACAAAATCAGCCCCTTGCAAGAATTCAAACACAATGATTATGATAAACTGAAATTTGCTCTTGTTTCTTGCTAGGATGGAGGTTGACAATGGTTTTTCAATGTAAATTTTGTAGGGAAACAAAAGCCCAATTTCATGCTTATGTGCCTGTAAAACAAAATCACCGAATTTGGGTCTCTGAACAGTCCCAGGCAGTGTAAGAAATTTCTAAGCATTTACAAAAAATCACTATCTGATGTAGCTTCATATGTGAATTCATCACTGGAATATTTCTCTTTTTAGACAGTCACTCTGATAGGACCAGTAAAGCATGCCGTTAATGCACAAAGATATCAAGGCATGTTGATTCATGTTGTCATTCCAAAACTTCAACAAAAAAAATGTCTCAATCAGATAATCTTTAGGTAGGGTGATGTACTGCCATATACTGAAGTTGGATACAACAGCTGTTGTACCACTATTTCACTGATGAAAGAGTAATCCGTCTTGGTTTTACAGTTGCCTCAGGTTAACTTCATATGTCTATTGGGGCTCTGGTGTTATTTGAAATTGAAAGTTAATGATCATGGAATCACAAATATGAGTATCTTAAAGAACATATCACAGACACTGTGGAATATTTTTTATGACATATTGCATATGATTATAGGGAAAGTTATGCAGAGAATGCATAACATAGTCTCCAAGAACAGATCATATTGAATGGGATTGAATTCCTCGCTGGTGAAGTGAATGTAGTGAATAAAATTTAACATTTCACTGTTATTTCGTATGTGTTATTTACCCCTATCAGGAATTTTTGGAACTAATTTCCGCAACAGAATCTTACTCTCATTTAATCATCGTCTCCATACCATGTTTGTGACCATTTCAGTTGTTGGATCAAGACACCATTCAGAGCTACCTGTTGCAATTATTAAAAACCACTCTGTGTACATAAATACAGAAAAAAGAACATATAACACACAAGAAAAAGCCAACTGTATAGATTTTAAAAGGAAAAAATAGAATCAATAGCATATTATTAAATTAAGCATTTTAAGACAGATTGTCTTAACTTCAAGGCGCTAATGATAAAAAGGTCAAGATTGATAAATAGTTAACAATTTTTATTATAAGCTGCTCAGAAAGAAATACAAATTCAAAGCAAAATAATGAAAAAGCACAATTAAATAAAATTTTGATGCTTCATATTTATATTAGTTTTACAATCAAGTTAATGATATCAAATAAAATCATTTCAAATAAATTCTTAATTTTGCCTCATTAACTACATAAAAATACTTAATTTTTTAAAGTTGTTAATCTGAAATAAATTTACCTTATATACATTTATTTACACATATACATAAATCTAAATTACACAGATTACCTACTCTGAATTCTTTCTGATAATTTTCACACCACAAAGAGGTTCTCCTAATATTCTGAAGGTTTCAATCAAAAAATCTTCATCAATGTTTGTATCTAACTAAAATAGGAGGGGGAAAAATTTAAGATCAAAATACCTATAAGATTAATTCTCATATCAAAAAACTCATTTTTTCCTACAAATAAAATATATAAACAGTAAGAATAAAATTCTTTATTTCCAATGTGCTTCATTTAAATCTTTGGTAGTCAATGTATTTTCCGATAACATTTTATATTAGCTAGAATGCTTATTTCATAAGCAAATAAATACTTCTCCACCAAATGTCATCAAATAGAGGTATACAAATCAAGAAGATACAAATTTTAAAAACTATTTGCACTTTTTTAAAAATACATAATGAACCCAATTACATGCAACCCTTAGGAGATGATAAATATCTCCCTAAAGAAGTACAAACTTTCATGTGAAAGCTAATAGCAAAAAGATAAAAAAGGGGGGGGGGGAAGCACATCACATTTGAAAACTATAAAATATTTATAGCATTATTAAAAATTTTGACAAACTTCGTTATAATAATAATTTATCATTTCATATTTCCTTGAATAATTATATAAATATATGTTATACAATTTACATATTAAATACTTCCAATAAATGAACCATAATGTCCATAATAAAGTCCATTCCTTCTAATAGTTTTCTTTTTAATGTGGTAAATTAGCATTAAGTTTAATATAGAAACACTACAGAATTGGCATTGTAGGGAAGATCCCAATGCCCTGATCATACCTTTAAAAATGTTTTTGAGCAATTTGCTTATGCGTCTTGCAGAAAAAAAAAATGAAGTGTAAAATTTTCTATACACAACATTCATTTGATTCTGCATTACTACTACTTTTGTCAGTTCATGCTCTATTGAACAGTGGATTCCTACTTATGTGAAGATTTCCCTTGTTTCTTTGTAATAGATTTTAAGTTTACTGTTCTAGTGTAAAATATAGTATATTAAGTTAAAGTATATAGTATATTTAAGTTAAGTTATAGTATTTTAAGTCTAGTATATTTAAGTTCAATTCTCAGATAGTAAAATCAATATAATTACTTGTTAATAAATGAATTCCACATGTCACAATTAAATGGTTTAGCAAACACATGAATGCATGAAAACCACCATGCAATAATGTAAAACTATCTACCATAATTGTAAAAAAAAAAATTTGTCACTTACATCACCTATCCAGACAGTAGACTTTCTATTCATAGCGCATCGAAACAAAATTTTATTATATCTGCAACAAAGAAGAAATAATGCACATTATAACAAAACATCCTTCTTCAGTTTCCAATCCTTCATATTTACTGAACAGGATTTAGAAGAGAAATATAAACATTTTTTAAAATTGAGACATTTATTTTCCACAATGAATGGTTAATTATATGAGATTCACTTAATTACACAAGATATATATTTAAAATATTATTCATTTGGAGCACAGGTTCTACAATGAGTATTTTGGCGAGGAAGGCTAATAGTTTAAAAACAGAAGTTGCATTTTCAGCTGACATTTTGATCAGATTGCAAACATTGGAATTTTTGTTCCGAAAAAGTATTTAACCCTTAGTGCCTTATTTTTTTTGGTGCTAGTTTGATATTCTGGGTCTACACACTAAGTTGCTGTTTATGTTCGCCAAGATGGATGATAACATTACAATATGGTTACCTTGATATTTTTACCTTATGGTTACCTTGATATATTTACCATGGAGATAACATATATTAGAAATAATTTTTATTGGCATTTTACCACAGTAACCCTATTAATTTCAGACGATTCTAATTCGATTTCTTTAACAATTTAACCATTTTAATTGCATTTGCTATATTGCCAGCTATAATTTCAGTCTTCTGTTTTATTTTTGAATATGGATATTTCTATTATCATGCGCACAAGTACTAGGATATATATATATTTTAAAGAATGAGCGTTTTAAATATTGCTATAAAAATCGTTCATTTTCACTTTATTTTACTTTTTAAAAATGTTTTTTTAACGTTTCTTGTTCGATGAAATTCGTTGAAGGAACTTGCAGTTTTAGGAATAATTTATGTTTTCAGTACTTTTTATTTGATATTCATTATTAATTTTAATATACATTATGTAATTATTTTATTAATAATATAATATAAAAATACAATTATTATAATTGTATGTGATAATCATAATATTCGTTATTTGTAATAATCGTTTTTAAATTATAATTTTGATAATTATTATTACATATGTTATTTATAATTATGTTAAATGAGTATTCTTATGTACGCTTCTTAT
Source organism: Trichonephila clavata (assembly GCA_019973975.1). NCBI lineage: Eukaryota > Metazoa > Arthropoda > Arachnida > Araneae > Nephilidae > Trichonephila > Trichonephila clavata. The sequence continues at coordinate 55,814 of BMAO01032129.1, forward strand.
TATGTTACAATACGATGTGGTTATTCTTTTTTTTTTTATAATTACTATTATATATAAATTATATTATGATTATTATATAAAATAATTATTGTTAAATCATACTACATGAATATATAATAAGTATATTACTATATAATATTATATATAATTACTATACAGTTAAAATATAAGATTTATTACATATTGCATAATATTACTATTACTTAATATTTTTTTAGATTACATTGATATTCATTTTTTATTAATCTTGGTTATTCTCAATCTCTTCCTTATTCTTATTGTATTTCAAAAGTTCTTTAAAACTATTTTTTCCTGGCGATCTCTTATTGCCAGGCTGCCATCTTGGATTCTGTTCCAATGACATGCGCTTCTTGGCATGATTCTTTATTGCGTGTAGACCCAGGATATAGACTAGTTTTTTTTTAGTTAAGACCTCAGAAAACGATTTCACTATTTATTTTAAGTGAACAATGTATATAATTAATTTTACAGTTGAATAACTTTGTGGTACTTAAAAGTACCGACAGCACATTGGGTGTTAGAGCAAGAACTTGGTTTTTTCCGTCCATGTAGTTTATTGTTTTTTGTTACATTGTAGCATCATCACTATAGTGCAAAAGAGTTCTGCCTTTTTTAGCATTGCTTTTTGCTTAACTTATTTATTTTATTTGTTTATTCTTTTACCACAATTATAAATGAAATATTTATAATATATTCATAAATTAGCAACATTTTAATTTCCTTGTATGCAACTGAGATTCAACAATAGGAGGTTTACAAGGTGCTATTATTTGTCCCCCCCCTTTTCTTAGAGTGTCTAGAAAAAAGCCCAGTCTTCAAGAGGCTTTGGATTTATTATAAAACCTACCATCTGAAAGCAGTGATGCACTAACTGATGATTCTTCTGATGAAGACAACCCAGCAAATTAACCACAATTATAAATGAAATATTTATAATTTATTCAAAAATTAGCAATATTTTAATTTCCTTGTATGCAACTGAGATTGAACAATAGGAGGTTTTCAAGGTGCTATTATTCGTCTCCCCCCCTTTTCTTAGAGTGTCTAGAAAAAAGCTCAGTCTTCAAGAGGCTTTGGATTTATTATAAAACCTACCAGCTCAAGTGTAGTATGCTCAAGCCTTTCAATTTGGAGATTTTTCTTTGGATTTGGCAATTTTTATTCAGAAATTAATGTGAGATTATGAATTCATTCTGGCTTCCGGGCACCTATTGCTAAGTGAAGTAGCTTGGCGATCGATTTTGGTCGACAAAAAAAATTAACATCGCCAAGGGCCCCTCCTATACTACACTTGAACCAACCTACCATCTGAAAGCAGTGATGCACTAACTGATGATTCTTCAGATGAAGACATCCCAGCAAATTATCTTCTGGAATTTTTGGTAAATTCTTAAGATGGCTATCAAGAGAATGAACAAGACTCAAGGTGCAGTAATTAATGTTCAGAAAATAGAGTATTTCCTACCCAGGATGCAGTGCTTTAAAAACATTCAATCGAAACCTCATTCAAAATGCACTATGTGTAATGAATTTTTGTGTGTTAATGAAAAGAAAAATGGTTTCTTTGAATATCAAATTATTTTTAAGAGTAAAACCTGCTTTTATGAGTAAAAAAAGTAAATAAATTTTTAAAATTTTATAATTTTCAAAAATAAATATTTTGTGCGGTAAAATACTAGTGTTCTCTAGTTATTTAGCATTTCAAGAGTTAAAACTCTGTTAAAAAAGCCATTCAGTGTTTTTGTATTATGAGTATATTTTGGATCTTTGTGTACTGATGGTACTTTTAAGTACCAATTTAATTAATTAGCTCCAACGGATTAAATTTTCCAGAATTGAGTATTTTATTTATGTATATCCCTTAATTTTCAAAGAAAGGATTCAAAAAAATTGCACAGTGAATCATAACGCTGTAGATCAGAGGTTCCCAAACTTTTTAGTCTCATAGACCCCTTGCCATGTTTTTCAGTTTAAGGTAGACCCCTGATTAATTAATATTGAATTTTTGCAAATTTATCAACTTAAATGTCTTTTTGGCAGCTGGTACAACTACTCCTACTTTAAAAGAATTAAATTTCTAACTCTAATGAAGTATAGAGTTTAAAACTTAAAAAGCACATGTTGATCAATTAAATTAAAAGTTAATTAATAAAAAAAATGTTAAATTACCTAGCTAAATGGCAAACAAATTATTTTAATGGGAGGTATGAATCTCTAGCACTACAATATCAAATTTTCAACATTTGATATCAATCTTGTCTGGTTTAACCTTAAATCTCCTTGTTAGTATTGTCCAGCTTTTTTCTTTATTATTATTTTGTTTGTTTTGGAGATTGGCAACCGCACTGAAACTCATCCACACAAACTTTTTCATACTAAAAATGAAAAACTTCCTCGCGATATTCCATAAGCTGGGACAAATAACAGGTTTGACTTTTCAAAGCCAAAATTGCTGGCATCCGTTTCTAAACTTTAAGATCTTCATTAGTGCTTATTATGATCAGTTCCTATTTTAATGTGACATTTTTTCAATATGAACATATGAATTCATTGCTTACTGTGTTATTGCGATAGTCAAAGCATTCTCAAACCTGATATCAAAATCTGAATAAAAGGCTTTTAAATGTTGAACGTAGGTTAAAACGTTCTGACGGATTGTCTGTCCAAATTTAGAAAAAAAAAATTCAGTATCTCCAGTATTATACTTTTTTAGCTTAACTCAGGAAAGAAAAGCTGAAATGGCTTTGTTTTAATAAAATTTATGCTGTCACCTTGTAAACGCAAATTAACCTTGTTATAAATTTAGTAAATAAATCTGTTAAATATAAGTAAAATTTGGTTTCCACTTGATTAAAAATTTTCTTTTAAAATTAAAGTCACGTTCTATAGTTTGATGAGAGCCACACTATCATAGACCCCCACTTACACCTCATGGACACCCAAATTAATTTTTGGCTGACGTAGACCCCTTAGAGGTTGTCATAGACCCCTGGGGGTCTATATAGACCACTTTGGGAATCACTGCTGTAGATAAAGGGTCAAAGCAGGATGATGTACTCAAACGTTAACACAAATGTATGCAGTCAGCTGTTTAAATTTAAAACTAGCAAGAATTATAATTTTAGGAACGTTACATTATGCCAACAATAAAGTTGCCAAAAATGATACAACCGACACCAAACAAGATATTTCTGCTGGTTACTATTTTCTGCCCCATTTTCAAAACAAGTTCTGGTCTTTTCTTATCATCAACATCTTTTGGTACTAATGCATCAGCATCACTGTAGCCAAAACTATGCAAGAATAACTTTTGTTCAAATATATATATGACACCTAAGAATTTTTGTTGTTTTGATATGATGGTGTAATTCACGTGGTGCAAATTGTGCTTTGGTGCTAATACATAAGCAAAATAGAAAAAGACTGAATGTTTTCTTAATGTAGTTAGCTCTACAATTGAGTTCTAATATCATAGCAAACATAAAAATAATACAGTGGTACCTCGACATACGAGTTTAATTAGTTCCGCAACCTTGCTCGTAACTTGAATTACTCTTATCTCGAAGCAAATTTCCCCATACAAAACACACAATTGAACTACCATTAATCAGTTCCAACCCCCAAAATGTCACCCCAGTTATTTTTGTTATGTGGTTTTGAATAATAAAAACGTATTTATAAGTGACAAATATTTATTGTGTAAAAACAAAAAAGAGAATGTAAAGAAATAAATTAGATATCCTCACTGGTCTTTGCCTTTTTCGCTACATTTTTCTCGCTTTCACCTGTAGGCCGTTTAGAAAAAAAAATGTCCAAGGAGGTTTGTTTCTTCCTCCCTCTCAAAATGTTCCGGAAATGAGTTAGGCAAGTGTCATTAAAAAGATCAGATGCACGACCTGTTGCAACTTTTTCTGGGTGTTTCTTTTCCATGAACTGTGAAACTCTCTCCCACATTCCTAAGATCTCCTTTATCTCACTTGTAGAAATAACCTCCTCCTCTGACTCCTCGAAACCAATTTCTTGCATAACCTCCGTATGCTGCTGTGACTGCAACTCTTGTATCTCCTCAGTCGTCAGTTCCTGGCGCCCATACTGCCTCGACAAGTCAACAACTCGAGCACCTTGCTCATGTTTTTCTATAATTTCACGTTTTAATTCAATACTTATCATTTTTTTCTTAGCACTTGACTTTTCACAAACTTTCTTCCGATCCATGGTTATAAAAATAAATGAACTACAACTGTAAATGTAAACGCAACACAACTACACAACTTATCACAGCGGAAGCACGCTGCTAACTGATTTACTGACCGTGATGGGCGCCACCGCGCGGTCGAGCCCTGCGAAACCGAACTCGTATCTCGAATTTCGCTCGTAACTCAAAGCAAAAAATCACTCGCTCGCCGGCTCGTATCTCGAAAAACTCTGATGTTGGGGCACTCGTAACTGATCTTCATGACAAGTACACAAGTGATTTTTAGTTTTACTTCAGCAAATAACGCCAGTATTTTCATCAAAATTTGTTTTCTGAATTTGAATATATATATAATTTACAATGTTTATACTCTAAGTTTTGTTATTTGAGATAGATACTAAAAGTTCACTGTGATAAAATTCAATAAGTTTTTTCATGAATATCTTGCATATTAAAATCATTAAAGCCAAATTTCCACGAAAATCTGATTTTTTTCCAATAAAATTTATAAGGATCTTTGTTATTTTAATATTTTGCAGCAGTGTCACTAATACGCAAGTACCAACATAAATTTAGATAATTATAAATATATTTTTGGCTATTGGCATGTCTTTGAAATAATTTCAAGTTATTTTAACAAAACTGATCGAGTTTTGTTGTGTTGCAGATAATGACTAAAGACAGATGTTGCAACCAAAATTATCTAGCTATTGAATAGTTAATATAAAGCTAATCAGTTACAAATTTTATTCACGACAAATCTATAAATACATCAATGGAGAGCCTCCTTACAGCAAATCTGTTTCCAGCAAATGTTTTTTAAAAAAAATTCTGACCGTTGAAACTTTTGCATCTTGTTTGAATTTATGTAGGAAATCAACTTCAAGCAATATTACCCACATTCGACATTTAAAATCTTAACAACATACGTTACATAAAAATTGTTAATAAACAGCAGAATTTATTAATACGATTGTATTTCGGTCAGATTTGAAGTAAACATTTAACTTGAATTCATTCTGCCATGAAAATTTAATTTCATAGAAATTTGTAAATTAGCATAAATACTGAGTTTTATAATTATTCCATTCTAAGATTAAGAAATATTTTAAATACAAATAATTAATGTATATTATAAGTTACGGCACATAGTGACATTTAGTTATTTAAAATTAGAATACAAAATAATGCTAATTTTCTCAAAGACACACGCAAAAAAAGTAATCAAACTTAGTTTACATTAATCATTCTTTTTATACCACAGACTAGGAAGCATAATACCGCCAATACTTTGACTTTAAGCAAGAAAACTGTTAGTTTGAAAGAATATTAATCAGTTACTTACTTTTAGAGCTTTGAGTAAACTAAACTCAATATTTATTTCAAGCAAAACATATTACGAGTAACGAAATCTGTATATCTTTCGGCAAACTCCACCAACTTAAAATCTTTTCTCCTTTTCAGTACAATATTACTGCCATACCATAAAATATAAAAACTTCTAAAACTGTACCGGAAAGAGTCACCAAACTGAATTTCAACAATTATTAATATCACGTGATATTTGAACTATTGGTTTTAATTTTGCTATGATTTTTTAAAAATATTTTTACTCCTTATTAATTTACAATATTTTCAATTGGTTCAAGTATTTTGATTATAAGGTAGCAGAAACTTACATGTGACGGAAAATGTAGCCCATAAACAATGTATAACATTTCAAAATTTTGGCCTAGGCCAGCCAATATTTGGAGGGGGGTGGATGCTGGCCGGGTAGCCTAGTTGGTTTGCGCTGGCTTTCTGCACCTAAAGTTGCTGGTTCGACTTCGGCCCAAGCCATTGGATTTTCATGAGGCAGACAATCGACAGTGACCATGTCGTATGATTTTGCGGCATGTAAGAAATCCCTTGAGAGTCCGTTCGGTTTGGGTGGTCATGTCAAAATTAAATTCCTAAGAGCAATTTCGAATCGTCAGAGATTAGGTGCCTCCCTCTAGACAAGAAACTGGGTATCAAAATTACTTGCGGCAGTTGGTATCGCCTATATGGTGCCTGAAGTGGCGCACTTTTCCGGAGGGATAGAACCAGGTATCTTTGGATCCGAAGCCGAGTAACTTACCCACTACACCAAAATGATCACCATGGTGCGAAGGTTGTTACTGGCTTATATAGATGGTACCGCTACAGTGCCGCCCTAAAAAGTGATACCAGTTCCTGGTGAATGTGGTCAGGGAATGTAAAAAATACCAATTCGCAGCCCCATTAGAGAAAAAAGTATTGGGGGTGGGGTGTCGTTGTTTCCTATCTTACTTAATAGTTAAGAAAGTCCGCGTTCTTACTATACCCAAATGTCGTTCTAAACACGTAAAAAAAGCAAATATAAGCTGTTTTCACTTTCTCTGGCACCACTATTGTTATTCCGACGAGTGCAGTAATAGACATATCGCCAATAGAGAAAGAAGCCACTCATTCGAAATGTAGTTTTCATACGAGGCAAAAACATTTTTCCTTTCTCCTGACTATACATATATATACTTCGAGGGATTACTTTGACCTACCTTTTCTCCCTGCATATTTATATCAAAATATCCTTTTCAACTTTTTATTTTTCTCCCCCTAGTATTTCCCCTTAAATGGATTTCGCATTTTTTTTCATTGGTGAAAATCATCACTCTCGAACAGGGCCGGACCGTGACCTTTGGGGGCCCTGGGCTAATGATACCTGAAAAGCCCCTAAATAATTAAAAATTTTGCCATTTTCATAAAAAAAAAATTGTGGGGAAAAATTTTACGTTAAAAATTTTTCTTAAGGGTTTTTTAAAATTTTTTTCAAACAATTTAAACTCGTTATAAACAATAATATAATTTACAAAAAAAAAAAAAAAAAAACTTTCTACACTTTTGTGCGGCAAATTTTTTTTATTTGCTCATCCCATTTTAAGTCTTAAGTGAGATCAGTATTAATAGAAAGAAGTGATAAATAAGTAAGTCTATTATTAGTCAATTGTTGTTCTATATTTCTATAGAGGACATTTTAGAGAATGACCTCTCGGCTTCACTAGTAATAGGGAGCGTTATAAAAATCTTTGAAACGGTAACAAATTTGGAAAAACGTCAACAAGTTTATTTCCAAAAATTAAATTTAACATATCACTACAAGTTTAGGACAGCTCAGTTTGTTTTAGATAAGTTTTGAGAGTTGAACACTTTCATTTATTAAATGTTGGTCTACGTCACCTTAGTAATCAGTAATAGCATACACTCTCCAGATCGACGTTCTCCTTACTTTGATCTTGCAAATCCATCAAAAATTTAAATACTATATTCTGCATGTACTTGACTTCTATTTAAATCAAAGGTTAGCTAATCTAACGAAACAATAAGCATGTCCCTTTTAACTTTTTCTGTTCCATAGAGAGCTTTTTTTGTCGATTTATCTGCAAATTTTGAAATAACCCGTCTCTTGTTCACATCACTATATTCTGTTTCTGAACTAGAACAATTTTTTGGCTGCGTCTTGATACTCCTTTAGTTTTTAATCTGATTCATGCACATTGCTTATAAACGTTTTATTGACATAATTAACTTATTTCCTTCACAGATTCCAAACCAAGAGTTTGTAATTTTTTGTTAACTGAATTAAATCTTTCACAAGAATTTCTTCCTAAAATATAATTAAAAAAGGGCAGTTTCGAATTTTGTTAATTTCTTTAAAAAATTTACTGCGTTTTTTCGAAAATCAATTTTTTTCATTTTCACTGTCACTACATATTTTAAGAATATTCATGTTATTACCATAATTATCTTTTAAAACTGGCTTCAACAGCATCGTAGTGACAAGACTATTTGGTCTGACTTAAACTTTTTAATGTAAATTTCAGTTTAATTTCATGATTTAGAATTCCCACCTACGGGTCGAAGCAGAAAAGAAAACACATTTGTTGCACTAAACCAAAGAAGTTCACTATTTCAGTTTCAACCTAACTGATTCTGCACCAACCAGAACAAGAGAATGTGCAGCACATAATACATAATTAGCGAATTTATTTATTTTTTCTTTTAGAAGAGCTTGTACACTATTA